>JBBBDQ010001246.1:262500-407500 GCA_037127315.1 Ascarosepion bandense | reverse complement strand
TATCATTTTTTCTCTCCACTCATATTGGAATTTGCAAAATTAACAATACCACTAGTGACAATTTCTCTCACTCCGTTGTATTAAACAAAAAAAAATATATACGTTGAAATAGGGGTCAGTTATGTGCCATACGTGAAACACGCTTGGCTGATCATGTCTCGAACGCGACATGACTGACTGGGCAGAAGATTAACAAACAGTAGGTTACCATTGCTTTCTGCGGTAGGCTGGTTGCCGACCAAGGCTGTAGAATCCAATCTGTGCTGTTATTTAACCCATAACTGGAAGGAAGAGACGGACGAATACCTTTCCCAAGGGTATTTGCGCGTAAGTGAATGCAATGAATTCAACTGGAATTCAAACTCGGCTCCTCGATTTCTCGTTCCGAGCCGATATCCACGGCACCACAACGCACATCCGAAATAGGGTTATATTTCTAGTAAAAGTTTCCTGTGTCTTTTTGGTATTAAGTATAGGTTTCTTTTTTGTTTTCATCTTTTTTCAAAATTTTGTGGTTGCTCATACGTTCAATCCATTTCTGTTGCTTTCAGTTTCTATTCATCTTTGAGAAGATTGTCGAACATTCACTGCCATAATAGATATCACATAACAGTCTAGTAGTGTATTCTAAATTTATTAGTACTTACAACATATGATCAATAGTTAGTAGGTTACATTCATTATTATAAACATTTATATAAAAGCGAATTAATCATGGTTCGGCTTCATTTTTTACTCATTTAACTCTAAGCAAGGCAATGAAGCTATAGAATCACTTCTACATGCATGTACATACTTATACACATATCGCTATGTACGCACGTATACACACATATATACGCACATACTTATACATTAGTACAGCACGTGAAACCTCTTTTTCCCGCGCTTCGTTCAGAAATATATAAGCTGATGTTCACACACGTTTAAACCAGTTGAAATCTGTCTTTTGGAGCTAACAGTCCAAATGCCGTTACTTCCTTTCCAACTCACATACTGCACTAATTGCTAAACGCAATTAGTTACACCAAAAATATTTCTCTCTCTCTCTCTCTCTCTCTCTCTCTCTCTCTCTCTCTCTCTTTTACAGGCATACTTCGCTACCTATATAGTTATATTCAACTACTGATTAGTACGAATATCATATTTCCCTTTTTCAGGAACTCTTCCAGTATGAACATTGATATATTTTCTTCAATATCCAAGAGAGAACTTTCTCCACTAAATCTTGCATGTACAAAATAATCAATCCTGTAACTATGTTTAATACATTGTTATTATTCTTGTTATATTGTTGTCTGAGTTATTTTTATTATTAATGTGGTAGATTGGACAACCAGTCTACTTTATAATGGTGACTCCACTTTCAAATTACTACCACGTCGTTCAGTCCACAATAAAGCCACTAAGGGGAAAATGGTTTCTGAGAGTAAAATAATAGAACAAAAACAACTTTAAGGAGAGAGGACAATGGAAGAACAGGAATTATAAAGAGAGAAGATAACAACTGACATTGCATTCAAATTTTGAAGATCAAAGATGACTTTTAGCAAGAAACCGGAAGTGAGTTTTACAAACGAGATGCGTGACAGAGGAAACTACTAGCATATAACTTCAGGTTACATCTCGACATTTCATCTGTAAGATGAGAGCTGTCTTTAAATTGATGAAGTCTAGGTACCATAATTTGCTCCTACTATCAATACTTCTCTATAAATAATTTCAGTGTAATTATTCTTCTGTAGCCGAGGTACCAGATCAGGACCAGTAACACTGCATATTCTTCTTTTGATTTTATCAAGAATCTCTAAATATATAGCAGAATCACCGGAACTAAATATTTATTTCTGAAAATAAAGTCTGAATAATTCTTATATATATATATATATATATATATATATATGTGTGTGTGTGTGTGTGTGTGTGTGTGTGTGTGTGTGTGTGTGTGTGTGTGTATATATATATATATATAGGGGGGTTTAAAACTTTTCCCACATTCTGTAAATGTAGTTCTCAACTATTTTCTTATTTCTTTCTGTCTATATTATGTTTTGCTTGGATTAATATTTTCCTTGTCAGCAAAATAAACGTACACCATTATATGGGCTGGTTTCCTTATCAGGTATTCATTACGAGGATCTAATTAGAACGAATAACATTTACTTGGGGCGCTGTGGTTCATTCACGTACTTAATACATTCAAAAGAAAGTCGTTGCTTAAATATAAAAAAAAGATGTGTTTGCATTTGCAGTAGCTTTGCTCAAATTACAGGTCACATTAATAAAATCACAATGTTGTCACGTTCTGGATTTGTTTTGAGTGCGTATAGGTGTTTGGTGATATGTCAAAAATCAGTATTCGTGACGGCTAACGAGTTAATGTTTTTATGACGTATGTAACAAAATTGATTTTTTTAATAATCGTGTGGCCCCAAGCTAGGCATTTTACTGCCACTGTTGTGCAGGGGTTACATAGAAGGAAAGTTATGAGAAGTGAGAGTCTGTAGTGGGTGTCAGGGAGTGGGTAAGAAAAGGATGATTGTGACCATAAAGTGAGGGAACAGTTTATATATTAATTGTAATGTAAAATTGATCCCCCACCGTATAACCGCTTTATAATAGCATAGAATTATTTTTTAATCTTATCGCCCCAAGCGAGGCATTTTACTGCCACTGTTGTGCAAAGGATTAAATAGAAGGTAAGTTATGAGGAGTGAGATGTTGCAGGGGGTGTCAGGAAGACAGTAGGAGAGGGAAGAGAATACTGATGAGAGTGGGGTGGACGAAGAAAAAAGCAAGAGAGAGAGAGGATATAAGTTAGTGAGAGAAGAGATGAATATTGACTTTATATTTAAATACTTGGAGATTGTAACTGTCGGGAAAGTAAGTATGCGGAAGAAAATTCCACAAGCGGGACGTGCGAATAAAGAAGCTGTTGGAGTAGAATTTGCGTTTAAAATTGATTGGTTTCACAGTAAAAGGTTGGGACCTAGTAGCTAATCTTGTTACTCGAGGAAATTCATATATAGCGGTACCAGTGAGCTAAGTTCATCGGAGCAGAAGCCGTGAAAGTATTTGTAGAAGAGACACAGGAAAGCCACACTGGGTCAGTGAAAAAGCGACTGTATCCTAGCAGCCAAGTCGAGATCGATTACATTGCAGGTTCTTCGTTAGATTCAGTCGAAGAAACCCAAGTGGATAACAGAAGCACCGGACCAGATATGGCAGCAGTATTCAATGCACGGGCGGATGGTAGACTTGTATATGTGCAGGGTTGTTTAGGGCGGGAAAAACTTACTGGCCCTACACAGACAACCGATTTTTTGCAGCGGATTTAGTTATGGATTGTATATATTTATTACCTTGAGATCAGATGTAAGAGTTAATCCGAGAAGACGCAGCGTTTTACTTTCAAGGAGAGAAGCGTGATCCATGTTAATGGGAGGGAGGAACGATAGTCTGTTGTAGTTATTAAATAGTAGATTCGTTATGGAAGCATTAAAATTTACGAGTCGTTTCTTACACCAGTCCACCACGGATTCGAGGTCCTTTTCAAACTCGGCAGCGAGGTTTGCTTTTTCAGCCTCAATAGATTTTTGATCGAGACGAGAGTAAACTGTAGTGTCGTCAGCATATATACCCACTTGGGATTTTATTACATCAGGGAGATCGTTAATATAGATATGGAAAAGCGTAGAACCTAGAATGGAACCTTGGGGGACACCCGCATTCATGTGATAGTATTGGGAGGCTTGTCCGTTCAATACTACCTTCATTATACAACTACATATGTAGATGACTTCCTTAGACTTCATTTAAAACAGATTCTCGTGCGTCCACCGAATTTAAACAAACTAGATGGGTAACTGCTTCGAAATACGAAGTGCGTTAAGCTTGGATGTGTGTGTGGCGTATAACAGCTCGGAATTGGAAATCCGTGAGCGGAGTTCTAATTCCATAAATACCCTTGGAAAAAGTATGAATCCAACTCATCTCGCTCTGCTCTAGATTAATTAGCAGGGCTTCTTTCAGCAAATCATTGTTCTCTCTAAAAACAATCTTAGTATCTAATAATATTTCTGGCTATCAATAACCTGTGAAAAGTTGATATGCCTTAAGAAGTTAATCAATCAATCAATCAATCGACTTTTTATTTAATTAGTAGCAGTATAGCCCGGTGCTGCTCGGTTATAATGAAAGCACTGAAACTAGTCCATGGTCCAGGGAACTCAGACTCTTTGTACGATGGCACAAAGAACGTAAATTGTTGAAAGGTTGATCTCGAAGCCGTAGAACTTACTAAAATGAATGGATGTAAATCCAATTTTGATTTCCGGTACTGATGTCAAATAATTTTCCGTCGGAAATTGAATTTTGAAGGCTAAATAAGTCCTCTGAGTAAATGGTATCATGGGTGAGACTAAGAACTCATAGAACAGATAGGATATCGGGCTTTGGATTTCCAATATCGGAGTCAAATAAGTCGTCCCAGGATAAAATAACCTAAGTAAGTCCATGAAAACTTACAGTACCCATCAGGAGTACAATTGGTGAAAATGAGACAGATTGATCGTTGAATATCGTTTTTTGATCAGATTCGATAGAATATCGGGGGTATCGATTTGCGATAGGGGAAAATGAGTCGTCTGAGAAGATCTACTAATGTTTGGAACTAAATACTATGATTTTACCAAGTTAGAACAAATTCTGCAGCAAGAACCACAATAAAAGGGATGAAATTTTGATCTTGACCAGACCTGATCGGATATCTGGTTATCGATTTCTGATATCGGGAAAAATCAGAATAAATAAGTAGCCCATGACCTGACCGGATGCCTGAAGAATATTTGTGTGAAGTCTAGTGAGAATCGGATAAGATTGTGGATTTGTATAAACGACAGACAGGCAGATAGACAGACACACAAACATTTGGCCTTTTATATATATAGATATCGGGAAAAAAATCGGAAATAATATGTAGCCCATGACCTGACCGGAAGCCTAATGTATATTTGTGTGAAGTTTAGTGAGATTCGAATAAAAATTGTGGATTTGTATGAAGCACATACAGACAGACAGACAGACACACACACACACACACACACACACACACACACACACACACATCTTGTATTTTATATATATAGATATCGGAGGGAAATTGCTGAAAAATAAGTAGCCCATGACCTGACCAGAAGCCTAAAGAATATTTGTGTGAAGTTTGAGTAGAATCGGATAAAAATTGTGGATTTGTATATAAGACACACAGACAGACAGATACCTCACAAAGATCTTGCCTTTTATATATAGAGATATCGGGGGGAAATTGGAAAAAATAAGTAGCCCATGACCTGACCGGAAGCCTAAAGAATATTTGTGTGAAATTTGGTGAGAATCAGATAAAAATTGTAGATTTGTATAAAGGCAGACAGACAGACAGACAGACAGACAGATACAGACACACACACACAAACAACTTGCTTTTTACATATAGAGAGTTTTTAATATCTGGGAAAAATTGAATGGGTTCGCTCGGCTTATATTTGTTTCTTTGTTTGTTTTGTGATTACACTTTTGTTTTTTGTTTTTTCTTTTGCTTTCCAGAAACAGTAGCCGTCCTGAAAACAAACCTTGTCAAGACATAAACCATTTCTTAGGATTATGAATAGTAAAAACATCATACTAGTAACTTGATTATCGAGAATCTGTCTACAGTTCCATATTCCTTATAGACATTTCCTGCGCGATCAAAGTGTTTCTTTCATCTCATCCCGAACTAAAGAAATAAATTGATGCCATTTTTACTCTCACGTGGTCGTATTGTTTTTTTTCTCCGATGAATAATACTTAAGGTCTATTTCCTTTGTGAATTGCAAATAAATACTGTCCGCAAAGCATCACCGATGTCCAGATAATACCTTTGAAAGTCGTATGAATAAATTTATCTTTACGTTCTAACTAACCGCCAGCCACCAAAGATCATTCTATATTCTTTTGCAGCATAAAGAAAGAACGACGACAGAAAAGATGACTCCATTATTCTGACTATTAGTCACAACAGGCGCCGTTAATTGCTAGATACTTTGTCAATAATAATACACGTATTTATCCTAATGAAATGCGTAAATTTTCAGAAGAGTCTAAAATGTACAACTCGTCTTGTTCAATCAGAATCCAAAATGGCTACTGGGTAATGCAAATACATCGTCTGGTGTCACTCATGGTTTAATTGGGCAATTGCCCAGTAGGAAGGTCGCATATAGACGATATTAACCAGAGAGTCCTTGACCCGGGACGATTATGAGCGCCATTAATTCATCTTCCGACATAACAGAAAGAGAAGAATCAGCTACAATATATAGTTACAGAAGACATATTGTTCCTGAGCGGTCATTTGCAGCTTCAAAAGAAAAACGGTGCTTTATTGAGTGGCAAATTAATGATATACAGCATTTAGATTATAACAATGCACAGGTTATTAGGACGTAACCCCAATAAACTCATTATTAATTGTTATTGCAATTAATTTCTATACTCGTCAGCTACAAGGAAGAAATTAAAGTTAGCTATTACAACAATGATTGCGATATGTAAAATATTTCGATATAGGCATTGATCTGTCTCGTAGACAACTGTAATATTTTAAAACCTAATTTTCTTCTAAAACATCGATCTTTTCTCATATATTTCAAGGCAACATGGGAATTAATGATATCTATATCATATGTGCGTTGGATATCGGCTCGGAACGAGAAATCGGGGAGCCGAGTTCGAATTCCAGTTGAATTCATTGCATTCACTTACGCGCAAAAACCATTGAGAAAAGTATTAATCCGTCTTTTCTTTCCAGTTATGGGTTAAATAACAAAACAGATTGGGTTCTATAGCCTTGGCTGGCAACCGGTCTACCGCAGAAAGCAATGGCAACCTACTGCGGGATAATCTTCTGCCTAGTTAGTCATGTCTCTTTCGAGACATGATCGCCCAAACGTGTTTCACGTATGGCACTTAACTGACTGATATCATCTGACGATAGTGTTTGTTCTTTGGGCACTGGGGTTCTATTTTCTAGGCAGCATTAAACGTAAGGGTGATATGAGATCGCACGTTTTACGAGATAAAATTTGCTTTTCGAGATGAACGGAATGTTTATTTTCTTTTTTCAATCAAGAAAATTACTTTAAAGCTATGTGTTTATTATTAAAGGAAAGTAAGGCCCAATCATTTAAAGAATTCACAACTATCATTGGTAGCTTTTGAAGTTTATGTCTTCTAAATTTATTTCGTAAGTGAACCGTAATATAAAAGTAATTTTAAGTAATTCATTCGACATTATTTCTTTTTACTATGAACTTTATATGCATTTAACGTTTATAATAATCACCTTAACAATAACAACAACAACAATAATAATAATGATAATAATAACAATTTTTTCAACAAAGTACTCTAGTGTAGTGATGTTCTGTTTTGTTGAGCGGCTGTTACGTCCAAGTTTGTTTTTTGTTTTTAACCAGCGTCTTTCTCTTTAAATTCCAATCGCGTCTCTTTCAACTGTCGCCTGGCAACCCATTTAGGAGAAGGAAAACTCCGAACAGCAACCTGCAACTCAAGGTGTTAATCGTGCCGATAAGTGAATGGCTACAGCGTTATGAGGTCATAAAGGATCCCGTACAGGCTTCGGAACCCTGTTTGTAAAAGACAGTTACCCAACGTGGGAATAATATGAGAATTTCAAATAGAAATAAAGAGTCCAGTATGGCTCTTCTAAACAAGGGACCCATCCTTCAGGAAGGAACCTAACGGAAGTCGAAAAATCTGCCATAGAAACAAACTCCTACACACAAAAAAAGAATTTTCAGGCCCCCACACCCAGGATAATCCTAATGATGGCCCTGAAAATTCTCTAGCTAGATCCATAACCGTATATTTCAAGAAAGAAAAAAATAAAATGGTCTCGTGAGGAGTACAAAGTCGTTACTCAAACCTCATAAAAACAGCACTCGCCAAACATATGATATTTGGCGCGAAAAGATTGGACAAACAAATAGAAAGTACATTGACGAAAATAAATTAGCCAATGGACGCAGGTACATCATGCGAAATAACCGATTGACAGAAGCTGAAATTAATGAGATAATAGACGAATCAACAAAATATGAAAGGGAACTGAAATCCAAAATAAAAATTAGTAACATCAAACAAGCCACAGGTCATAATGTAGAAGCTGTGATACATACAAATCACTGTGAAGTAAATGCTGAAAATTTAGAAATGTTGGAAAGGTGTGATCTGAGTCACTTACAAGACGGCAATAAAACGAGTTCAAAACACATTGATCATAATTATTTTACCGAAAACAAAAGCAGTATACAAGAAGCAAAAGAAGAAATCAAAAGCCATATAAGTCAAATACAAAATATTGTAAAGGTGGAACGAGAACAACTCCCAAAATTACAAACAACAAAGCATAACCTCGAAACTATTAAGCTCTACAATGTAGCACTCAAAGTAATTTTGGATAAAGAAGACAATCATATAAATCTCAATGAATGAAAATATGCATCAGCAATAGCAGCGACAAAAAAATTGAACATCAAATTAAAAACAAAGCAATCTCGCAGATATGATGATCTACATTGAAAAAGAAAAATAGAAAAAGAAATCGAACAACGTAGAAATGAATTATCAGTACTGGATGAACTGACAAGAGGAATAAATGTAAGAACTAGAAAAGACACAAGAGTCGAAAAAAAACAATATTAGAAATGAAAATGAAGTCCTATCAACTAAGGAAACATATAGCAAACAATACAACTGAAGGCTCAAAGAATAAGACGCTATGAGAAAAGATCAAGATTCTACAGACAAAACAAGATTTTTCAAACCGATGCAAGGAAATTCTACAAAGAAATAGATAAAAAAAAGAGTTTAAGCGACTGTAGAAGAGGTTATACAGTTCTGTATAATTTATGGGCTTGCTCTAAAGAACATAACAAAGAGGCAGACTGGATTGCGCAAGAGATAGAACGAATGAAAATAAAGCAGAACAGACATAGGTTGGAATCACAAAAGTGGATGTTAAACGTGCATTGAAAAAGACGCACAATTGGAAATTTCCAGGAATAGATAATATTCCTAACTTTTGGCTATTTAAATACAGCACATAAAGAAACTAGACAAAGAACTTCAAGAAGTGGTTAACAATCCCACTAAAATTCCTGCATGGATGACCAAAGGAATTATATTTCTTTTACCCAAAAATATTGACAAAAATAACCCAAAAAACTACAGATCAATTATATCTCTTTCGACAACATACAAACTATTAACAACTTTTTTAACAAAACAGACATATTTTTCTTGGAAAGAAATGACATACTACCGCGTGAACAAAAAAGGTGCAAACGTAGCTGTTACGGAATCAAAGACCAATTACTTATTAAGAGGATGATCTTAGAAAACTGCTTCAATACAAAGAAAAATCTTAGTATTGCCTGGATAGATTATCGTAAGGCATTCGATAGTGTACCACATTCCTGGATCTTAAAGACTTTAAATATGTACAAGGTCGCACCCGTCATCATAAATTTCATCAATGTATGTCGATAAGGAAAACAACTCTTTACCTCAATCATGTAAATGGAGCCTATAAGTCTGACGAAATAAACATCAAAAGAGGTATATTTCAAGGTGACCCTTTGTCTCTCTTACTATTTTGCATATCAGTAATAGCATTAACCAGTCAACTTAACAAGATAGAATGTGGTGATAAAATAGTTCAAAAGAAAATAAGCCACCTATTTTACATGGATGACTTAAAGTTGTATGCTAAGAGTGACAATGAGCTGGAAGGTCTTCTGCAAACTGTAAAATGCTTCAGTGAAATCACTGGAATGAAATTCAATTTGAATAAATGTGCTAAAGCTACAGATTTACGAGGATTACTACAACAAACATCCTCAATTATCTTAGACCCTGCAGTAACAATAAAATATTTAGAACAAGAAGAAGCTTATAAGTACCTATGTGTAAAAGAGAGTGAAAGAATTCACCATAGAAAATGAAAAAAATAGTCCGTAAAGAGTACTATAGAATGGTACGACTAATATACAAACTGAATTGAATTGTCAGAACAGAATTATGGCTATTAATAGCTTTGCCATCCCAGTGGCCCAATAGAGTTTCAAAATCTTGAAGTGGACTTTAAATGAAATCAGACGAATTGATTCTAAGACAAAAAAGCTCCTTTCCAAACATAAGATGCATCATTCAAAGGCTGATGCAGACCGCCTATACATACCCCGTAACGAAGAAGGAAGAGGTCGTATTCATTTAGAATTTTTATACAAGATAACTATTGGCACACTAACATACATAGAAACAACAATGGACTGGATGATACAATTAGTTAAACATGAAAACAGAAAGAAAACTTATTCAGTAATGAAAGTAGGCAGTAAATACAAACTGTAGAAAAGCAAAATAGAAGCCAAAAACCAACTACTGCTGCAAAACATATGAAAAAGAAAGCCAAGGTTAAAGCTCTTGAACAGATAAAAAAAACGCTGGCAGGACAAGCTTCTCCATGGCCAATATCCAGAATGTGTTAATAAAGTTAATACTCATCGATGGTTACTTGCATCTGGATTAAAGTCTGAAACGGAAGGCTTTATTCTTGCTGCGCAAGACCAAAGTTTTTTCACCAGTAACTTTCAGGCGAATGTTATACATAATAATGTGGATCTAAAATGCAGGTTCTGTGATAAATACCAAGAAACAATAAACCATCTAATCTCAGAATGTTCTGTACTTGCCCCAAATGAATATAAAAATCGTCACGATAGAGTTAGGCAATATTTACACTGGACAATGTGCAACCACTATGGAAAATATGTAAACAAACACTGGTATGAACATCACCCAGCACCGGTTACAGAAATAGAAGATGTCACCATTCTATGGTGTTACACCATCTATACAGACAAAGAATTGAAGCAAATAGGCCTGGATTATTGTTAAAAACCAAAAAGAAAAAACTTGCATAACATTTGATATGGCTTGTCCAACTGATTGTAAGATAGCAACCAAGGAATTCGAAAAACTGTTAATATATAAAGATCTGGGAATTGAAATCAAATAATGTGGAAATTGAAAACAAGTATCTTAACAGTGATAGTTGGTTCACTTGGAATTATAAAAAATGGAACAAAAATTACATTGAAAGAATCCCTGGAAACTCCAGCAAAAGAGATATACAAAAACATTGTTTTGTTAAGTACATACTACACACTAAGAAGAACATTGTCTATATAGCGCAAGGGATGTTAGGGGAGATATGAAAAAAACATGAAATGGGGGCATAACAACACACCACTACCTGTCTTAAATCTTCCTGCAGACGTGGTAGGTAGTGCGACCATAGCAGAAATCGATTTATAATGAAAAATAACATAATAGTAATAATAATAATGTGGATACAAAATGCAAGTTCTCAATAGACATTCTAATCTCAGGATGTTCTGTACTTGCACCAAATGAATATAAAGATCGTCACGATAGAGTGCAGTAATATTTACACTGGACAATAGGCAAACACTTAGAAAAATATGTAAACAAACACTGGTATGAGTATCACCCAGCACCGCTTACAGAAATAGATGTCACTATTCTTTGGAATTACACCATCTACACAGATAGGAAAATTGAAGCAAATAGGCCCGATATTGTTGTAAAAAGCAAAAAGATACTAATTGATATGGCTTGTCCAGTGGATTGTAACATAGCAACCAATAAATTTGAAAAGTTTCAAAATATAAAGAGCTGCAAATTGAAATAGAAAAGAAATTGTGGAAGTTTAAAACAAGAATGAGAACGATATAAAACGGAACACAGCATTACATTGAAAGAAATTTCATGGAAATCTAAGCTTAAGGGATATACAAAATGTTCTCTCCTTGAGTACAGCTCACGTATTAGGGATAATTTGGTCTCTGTAACGCTATTGATGTTATGGGAGACGGAAAAAAATGAAATATAACCATAACATCGCACGATTGCCTTACATCTTTCCATAGATTTGGTAGGTAGTGAGACGATAACAAAATTGAATTATGATGAAAATATCATAATAATAATAATTATATATACATATATATATATATTTAGTATATCGAGGCAGCAAGTAATTTTCTAAACATATGCTATTAAATATAAGAGACAATGAATGTCTATTATGTTTAATCATGAGCCTAGTACATATATTGGTTTTACTACAACCACGCTCTCCCGTAGACTTACATGTCATCTTTCTGATCAGAGTTCTATTAAACAACATTTCTCTGAAAAACATAAACGTAGGTAATATCAGACAGATTTTGGTCAACAATACGGTGATCCTTACTCATACACACAGTAAGAGGAACCTGCAGACATTGGAGGCCATGTACATCAAATCTAAACAACCAACACTCAATAAAATCAACTTTAAAACAGGAAACAATATATTACATTGCATTTGGCTACATGGTTTTGTTGTCATTTCGCGCTATCCCGCAGTGTGACATCAAAAAACGCATCGCAAACTTAAGAACTGCGTTTATTATTTTTGGTAACTATTGCCGTTGCCAAGCGGAGTTTTATGTCAACACAAAATAAAATCGTCAGTGATGGTGGATTTTATAATATTTCAGTTTAAACTACCTCTCTGAAGATGGCTCATGTGAGCCGAAAGTTTAGAAGAAAACCAATAAATAATTATCCAAATGTTGGAGAATTTTTGTCTTTATTTTCAACTGAAATTAAAGCAAAAATACGACGTTTAGAACGGCTCATGATTAAACATAATAGACATTCATTGTCTCTTATATTTAATAGCATATGTTTAGAATATATATATATATATATATATATATATATATATATTCGTTGTGTTTTATAAATGAATTGTCTAGGCATATCTGTGGCAGTACGTACCATTAAATTTTGCAAAATTTGAAACAACCTCATGACACTAGACTCTTAGAAGTTGGCCACTTTATAACTATTGAACCTGTCTACAAAAGTTATTCAAACTTTCAGAGAATTATTTTTTTCAATTAAGAATATTTTAAAAGAAATCGAAATAAGTAATAATTCTTAACGACAGAGTCAGTCAAGTTAGCAGATGCATTAAGAAATCTGTGGCCTTTTCTTTCAGATCTGCAAAAACGTATGCGTTTTGATATTGTCTAAAAGAACTCACTTTCCATTTACCAATTTTTTTTAATCATATCACCCCGAGCAAGGCGGTAACGCCACTGATGTGCAGGGGGCTACGTAAGAGTGAAAAGACTGAAAAAGAGAAAGCCGGAAACCACATCCTAAACAGAGAAAAAGGGATGATCGTCTTCTCCTGTTCAATAGACGTGGGTGGAGTGTGAACCGGGCGATAGTTTAGTCTATCTACTCCAATTGAAAAAAAATAAAAAAAGAATGAACAGATTGGAAAAGCGAAAGCCGGAAACCACATCCTAAACGGGGAACAAGGGATGAGCCTCTACACCTGTTCAATAAACGTGGGTGCAGTGTGAACCGGGCGATAGTGTGTTTACTCCAATTGAAAAAAATTAAAAAAGCAAAAAGTGCAAAGATTGGAAGAGAGAAAGCCGGAAAACATATCCTAAACTGGGAACAAAGGATGTGCCTCTTCACCTGTTCAATAGCCGAGAATGGAGTACAAACCGGTCGATAGTTTAGTATATCTACTCCAATTGAAAAAAATAAATAAAGAAAAGAGTGAAAAGATTGGAAGAGAGAAAGCGGGAAACCACATCCTAAACAGGGAAAAAGGAATGAGCCTCCTCACTTGTTCAACAGACGTGGGTAGAATGGGAACCGGACGATAGTTTAGTCTATCTACTCCAATTGAAAAATATAAAAAAAATTTAACTATTGCATCAGTAAATTGGTGAAAAATAGTTGTCAATAACGCTTAACCTAAGGTACAAGGTAAAATATCGCGTCATCTCAGTTGACAAAAATTACTTGTTGAAAAGAAAACAAAGAAAAGCCATGTCACATCGTTGAGAAAGTAACTAAAGCTGGGATGCCAAGTCAAGACTGTATATTCTTTTGGGGATTTTATCAAGAATCTCGTGATAAATAGCATGAACCCCAGACAATATATGTCAGCATTATTTATAGCAGTTGGCATTAAAATAGTCGTATAAAAACAGAAGAAAATCACCTTCTTTTCTTGAAATGTAACCCTAGATGACGAATATTATGCTATCATTACGACTGAGCACTCTAGAGAGGAAAAATTTTTTAAAAAAATTGCCACTTCGGAAATTTCAACTGGAATCAAAATCGGCTCTCTGAGTTGGAATTTCAGTTTAATTCTTTGCATTCATTTACGCACAAATATCTTTTGGAATCTGTCGCTTCCTCTTCTAACCATAGGTTAAATAGCAAATCAAACTGGGTTCTATAGCTTTGGTTCGTAGGTAGTCTACTGCAGAAAGGTATCGCCATCTATTGCGGGAAAACCTTCTGCCCAGTCAGTGATGATCATCTAAGTTTGTATCACGTATGGCACTTAAATGATTGACTGGTTTTTCTTTTAGAAATAACTTTAACTACTATGAGTGCTACAATTATAATTTAAACATTTAATCTAACTCCAATGTGTAAAGGACGTGATTTTTAAACTGTCAAAAATTCATCCTTTTTTAATTATCCAGAAATTATCCGTCAACTCTACAGTTCATATTAACGAACCTATTTATCATTTAATTTTTCAAATCATTTTAAGATGCTTTCCATATTATTAAAGATGTTGTTTGTAAGGAAGCTTGATTTTGCATGACAATAACTTGGAGATTTTTAAAATTTTTTGTTTTTGATAATATAAATTATATATTAGCTGCTAGGATTATAACAATCTAATTATTTTATATTCATCAGTCGTTGCTAAAAGTTTTTCTTGACATCTTTTCAGTTTTAATCTGCCAACGATTATTATTCTTAAGATGCGTTAGCCGAAAGGCACCTAAAATAACAAAATCTTTGTTTTTTTTTTTCATTTTTGCCCCTTTTTTTTAAGTGAGATACAATTGTATCTATTTTAATAATAAAAAAATGATCTTATTTAAATTATTCATATTTTGGTGGGGTTAAGAAAAAGAACTTATTCATAAATATATATATATATATATATATATATATATATATATATATATAATGAATGAATTGTGTGGGCCTCTGTGTTGAATATAACGCCTGTGGGAAGATAAATGGAGGAATAACGTCGACATCATATATCATCCTTCATTAATTTGCAGGTACATTACGTCCTGTTAATAAATGTATGTAATGGACAATTCCGTTTCTGATCGTACGAAAAGACGGAAACGACTTATTAGTAATTCAAGTGAGAAAGAAAGAGAGAAAGAATGGATGGATGGAGGAGGTGATAGGGCTCGCGTGTTTAATTCAGCTCCAGTGAAATAGGAAACCTGCTCAATTTATTAATTTTGGTATTTGCACTTTCTTAATTCTTGAAACAAGAAGCTCAAATACTTAAAGATCTAATAGAAAAATGTCTACAGGTATTTTTGTAGCTTTGTAATTTGTAATGAGCTTAATACATAATATGATTTTTTTTTTTTTTTTATCAACATATCAACCCCTGGATTTGCGCCGAGGTAAATTAGATATCAACTTTGAACGAGAGATCGGGTTGTCGAGTTCGAATTCCAGCTGAATTCCCCGCATTCACTTATGCGCAAATACCCTTAGGAAAGGTATTAATCCATCTCTTCTCTCCAGTTATGGGTTAAATAACAGAACAGATTGGGTTCTATAGCCTTGGCTGGCAACCAGTCTACCGCAGAAAGTAATGGCAACCTACTAAGCGATCATCTTCTGCCCAGTCAGTCTTTTTGAGACATGATCGCCCAAAGCTTGCATCACGTATGGCACTTAACTAACTGATCAACCCTACACGTGTCATTTAATGCAGAAATTTAATTTGCATGGAAGCATTAGTTATTTCTTTGATAAAAATATATTGCTTGTAATTTTTTTTTTGTTTTGCAGAAATATCTTCCTAGTATTAAAAAATATATTGATGTATTTTTATTATTATTATTATTATTTTAGAAAATTGGAAATTTTCTTTACAAAAATATATTCATGGCAATGTTTTTTTCAAAAATAGGTTGCCTCGTAGTTTTTTTTTTCTTGCAAAATTCTGTTGCTCATAATTTATTTGCAAAAATGTATTGCCTTTAATTTTTTGCAATGAAAACTGTTGCTGATATATTTATTATAAAAATGTATTTTTATAATTTCATAGAGTTTGACACCAGTTGCAGGAAAATTTTAGTCCGTATTTGGGAGCCTAACAGATATTAATACTCCGGATCAAAGTAGCTATAGAAAAAAAAACAGCAATTAGAAAAAAACACTACCTGTTTAGTTTATCGCTATACTAAGAACGATAAATAATATAATACACCATGAAACTAACTAAAATGGGAAAACTGAAAATGTTTCATTTTTAATTAGAAAGACATATTGTACATTCCCGCCATGTTTTTATCGATGTGTTTATGATTTGGATGTGCGTTGTGGTGGTGCAGTGGATATCGGCTCGGGACGAGAAATCGGGGAGCCGACTTCGAATTCCAGTTGAATTTATTGCATTCACTTACGGTACTTAACTTACTGACTGACTGTTTATGATTTAAACTAAGTTTCAATACGAGACAAGCCAAGCGATGTGGTAGTCGTTTAATGAAGATCAAAATTTTTTTTTATTAGTATTGGTGATGTAATTGTCCGAATGTTACAATATTTCATGAACAATTTTCTTAATAATGAATTCTAATTACTAGATTCTGTAATAATAAAAAAGTTTAGGTCAGTGATTTTAGATATCGTTTTTATTTTAATAAATGATATATGCAGTTATTTATTACAAATACTACGTAATATGAACTGAATAATTTTAATTTTAATGGCTTTTTTATTCATTTTTATGGTTCGGGTTCATTCGTTTACAATATAATATATAGAATCTTATTTTGGTTTTATTTTTAGCTGTATTATTAGTTTTATTTAATTTTTCTAAAATAATTTAAAAAATAAGTTATAATTTAATCGATTTGAGGAAAATATTATCAGCTTTTTTATATTTGCGAATTTATCATGAAATAATGTTTAGGAAGAAGGCATTGGTTAAATGAAGTTGTTTTTGTGTTTCATGAGAGCGATTTTCTATCCACACGTACGTTCAGTTTCATAAATATGAAGTCAAGAACATATGCGTGTGTGTTCACTGAGCAAACCTGCATAATTATACATAAGACAGTGCATACAAAAAAAAAAAAAACATGAGAGAAAAGTAATTTATGCTTGATTCATGATTAGAATTATTTTTTTATATCATGGGTCCTTTTTCTCTGAAATGAATACACTATCAATAACTTGAAAATACTTATAAGCTTGGCAAACTCCCGGAACAGTTTATACGCAAACTGAAAAATTATAATAAAAAACGTAACCTTTTCGGTCGATTGCAATAAAGTATATTCGAATACTTGCTAATTATACGGTCCTGGGCATGACGGTAAACTGCATCCAGCAGCAAGGCCTCTGATTGGGAGGTTGTAAGGAGCATGGAATCACCTTTTAATTGCTGTTGTTCCCAGGTCCACCTTGACCCGGAGTTAGGGTCCCAGCTATGGGCAAATAGTGAAAGACACCAAACTTAGATCAAAACACTATGAAAGTATAAAAATATACCTTTATAGAAATATATGCATAAAACTAAACTTTATAAAAAAAATATGCATTTTTTAAGAAAAATATTAGCAACAATACATTTCTGAAGAAAAAATGATGACCATAACACATTTTTGAAAGACAAAAATTATTTTCAGCAAAACATTTTTGAATAAAAAACTAGAGAACATTTCCAGTTTTCTAATATAAAAAAGAATAATAACAATTTTCATTAAATCGTACTAATTCAACCTTTTTGCTAAAGCTGAATATTAAAACAAATACCTTACAATCCTAACATTTTTGGCATTAAATAACCCACAGTTGTTGATATGCCATTAAAACAATAACTCACTCATTGCTAAGTATACAGTACTTACAATAACACAAACTTGTATATAGAAGATGCAACGGATATTTTTAATTTCATGCATGTGATTTGTTTGCTTGTTTTTAGTTTTTTTGGGGAGGGTGTCTTTTTAAATTTTATCGATTGAACAGTATAGAGGAATTAGTTGGGCGCCGTCTGTGAGAAAAACACCATGACTCAAAAAACTGAGTCAGAAATTTGGAAAATCATGCTATATTGCCTGGCATTCACATCGGAAACAGAGTATTTTTGTTGGGGACAGGATGTGCTGTTTGGTGCAGTGGATATCAACTCAAAATAAGAAATCGGGGTATCGAGTTCGAATTCCAGTTGACTTCCTTGCATTCACTTCGTACACTTAGTAAAATCCGTTTCTTCCCTCCAGTTGTGGGTTAAATATTAGGACAGATAGGATTCTATAGCTTTGGCTGGCAACTAGTCAATTGCAGAAAGCAATAGCAATCTACTACTGCATATTCTTCTGCCCAGTCAATCATGTTTCTTTCAAGACATGATCGCCCAAAGCGATCATGTGTATGGCACTTAACTGAGTGGTTAAGGACAGAGCAGAAAACTGGAAAAGATTTGTACGATATATGATGTCGACGTTATACCTCCATTTATCTTCCCACAGGGCGTTATATTCAACACAGAGGCCCACACACAATTCATTCATTCATTATATATATATATATATATATATATATATATATATATATATATATATGAACAAGTTCTTTTTCTTAACCTCACCAAAATATGAATAATTTAAATAAGATCATCTTTTTATTATTAAAATAGATACAATTGTATCTCACTTAAAAAAAGGGGCAAAAATGAAAAAAAAAACAAAGATTTTGTTATTTTAGGCGCCTTTTGGCTAACACATCTTAAGAATAATAATCGTTGGCAGATTAAAACTGAAAAGTTGTCAAGAAAAACTTTTAGCAACGACTGATGAATATAAAATAATTAGATTACCTATGTTGGGTGTTGGTCTCTCCGAAAAGTTCTAATTTGAATCTTAACTCTCTCTGCATGTACAGGACAGGACGTTGTAAATTGACAGTCAGAGACTCCAAGATGTCTAAGTTGAGTCTCATTCTTGCCCTGCGCATGACAGAGAAGAAGTCCAACGAATTCAGTAATGAATTCAGTAATGAATTTGAATACTATCAGCTACTGGCGTATGTTACATTGTATATAACACGCTAAAATTCCGCCTACTTCTACCGAGCACCCATAGCTCACTCAGTGGTAAACTCGCCGTTTCAATTTTGGCTCGAAATAATCGGATGTCTAAATGCACAGTTGAGCTGTGATACATTAAAACAGATCTGTCTGCGGATGACTATATATATATATATATATATATATATATATTGATTGATTGATTGATTGATTGATTATATTGATTGTTTAATACTTTGCTTTTGGTCACAATAGGGTTAGACTAGTGCACATTTGTATTAAAAAGTGTTCAATACAATTATATTGTAGAACTTTTGAAAATTTTCTTTTTTTTTTGTGGCAGACCTACCTATTAACATAGTAATGGACTAACTCAACCTGCATAAATACCATGTGACTAGTAGTCACCTGGAGAGCACTAGGCTGGTATGCGTCAGACACCCGTAGAGTGACTTACCAAACAGAGAATTTTGATATCCAACACCGCTTGCTCGTCAGCTAGCGGATTAAGCTGGCATATTGTACCTTTACCGATATTTTGTTAATACAGTTGTTTACACTAATCCCAAGGTTCTGTTTTTATTTGTGACCCCTTAAACAGCGTTACCACAATTTTTAAACGAGTTATTATGTGACCTCGCCTGAAGACACCATTCATGATAAAAACCTAGGTCGCATAATAACTCGTTTATAAATGGAAAATATAGATATATAAATATACACCACACGTAATAATCACAGGGATTCGGTTTGGTGAGTTAGGTGGCCAGCTGTAAGGGACGATGTGGTGGCACAAATTGTCTGCCAGCAATATGTTGCCGGTGCAGAGTCTTGTTGCCGGATATAGGGTCTTCCAGTAGCGACCATCTTGACCAATGGCAGCCCCTCCTCTTCAAGGCATATGATAGACTCCTTCTTATTTTGTCAGAGGCGCTCACCAAAGGTTTCGGTAGTTCTTTTCCTTTCAGAACGATCAGAGTGAGTTTTCGGAGGTGCTTTGCCTTCGAAATCGCCGTTAGACTCATTTCACACTTTCCGAACTCTCTGCAGTGTCCTTAGATTCACACCTAAACACTTTGAAAAGTTCGTCTTAGAACTTCCGGCACAAATGTCAAGTCGTACAGCATGCCGATTCTAAATTTCTGGTAGAGTGAATTGTATCGTTGTGCTCTTTTTCTCACAGATAGTGCCCAACTGACCCTACTATAGTGGACCTCTAATAATCTAAAAGAAACAACGCGCATGTTCAAAATTAAAAATATAAATAGCAAAAAATTTACTAGCGCTGCATATATGTGTGTGTGTGTGTATGCGTGCGTGTGTGCGCGTGTGTGTGTGTGTGTGCATGTGCGTGCGTGTGCGTGTGCGTGTGCATGTGCATGTGCGTGTGTGTGTGCACCCGCGTGTGTGCATGTGCGTGTGCGTGTGTGCATGTGCGTGTGTGTGTCTACAGTACAGGCCATAATTATTAGGCCATACCAGGTTTTTAAAAGATATAGTATATATATATATATATACTACCGGCCATAATTATTAGGCCACCCCAGTTTTCTTTACAGAACTCATGTATTTCTTACTATTTTTAGTATTTATTGCCAAGTGGATAATTCTAAATGAAAATAGAATGGTTCTTTTGTTATTATTACTTTGCAAAATTTTACAAAATAAATAGCGACAATTTGCCTATCGCAGCCAGTAAACTTGCAGCATATATATATATATATATATATATATATATACTACCGGCCATAATTATAAGGCCACCCAATTTTTTAAAACAAAAAGATGTATTTCATACTATTTTTAGTATTTGTTGCTAAGTGGATAATTCTAAATGAAAATAGAATGGTTCTTTTTTTATTATTACTTTGCAAAATTTTACAAGATTAATAGCGACAATTTACCTATCGCAGCCTGCAGACATGCAACATATATATATATATATATATATATATATATATATATATATACTACCGGCCATAATGACTTATTTCATACTATTTTATTATTTATTGCCAAGTGGATAATTCTAAATGAAAATAAAATGGTTCTTTTGTTATTATTACTTTGCAAAATTTTACAAAATAAATAGCGACAATTTGCCTATCGCAACCAGTAGACTTGCAGCATATATATATATATATATATACTACCGGCCATAATTATTAGGCCACCCAATCTTTTAAAAGAACTCATGTATTTCTTACTATTTTTAGTATTTATTGTCGAGTGGATAACTCTAAATGAAAATAGAATGGTTCTTTTTAAATACTGCACAATAATATGTGCATCAAATGAACTGTTCTGCTGTCCAGTTTTTTGTGCTCTCTTCCCCATGCTAGTCTCTTCCGTTTACTGGCTAGCCGAAGCAAAGACTTCCTGGCTGCCTTGTAAAATTTTGCAAAGTAATAATAACCAAAGAACCATTCTATTTTCATTCTAAATTATCCACTTGGCAATAAATACTAAAAATATTAAGTAATACATCATTTCTGTAAATAAAACTGGGGTGGCCTAATAATTATGGCCGGTAGTATATATATACATATTACGTGGTTTTAGTTTAGAGAGCTAGGTGGCCTGATGTAAGGGATGATGTGATTGCATAAATTGTCTATACACACACACATACATACATACATATATATATATATATATATATATATATATATAGAGAGAGAGAGAGAGAGAGAGAGAGAGAGATAATTTGAAAAACAGTAGCTACTCTGGCATCTACGCATCGTTCATTCATCAATGAATCAGAACACTCTCAGCTATTGGGCGTATATAATGATAATATACACGCTAAAATGTCTGCCTCCTTCTACCGAGCGTCCGTAGCTCAGAGGTAGAATCGCCGACTGAGGCCAATTCGGTCGGGTTTCAATCCTGGATAAAAAGCAATCGGATTTCTAACTCTACTCATGAGCTGTGATAGAGCGAAACAGATCTATCAGCGGGTGACTATATATATATATATATATATATATATATATATATATATATATATATATTGATATGGACCCGGTATGGAGCCATAAAATAATGAGTCAACACGGTGGTAGGCAAAGAACATATATTACATCAACAAGAGATACAAACAGATCCAAAGAGATACAAAGAGAAAGAGAAATAATAGCTTGGCTACAAGTGACCGACAGACAGACAGACTAGGCTGAGCTGAACTGAAGTCGTACTTGAAAGCAGTGTCTCTGTCGCCCCGGCTCTGTCCTCGAGTATAATTAACTCTTGGTTAGTATAGGCAAAGAAGAGTCTATTATTTAGTGGGTAATTATCCATAAAACCCCCCTTCCGAGAGATTTTCCCCCCGAAAAGCTGTTTAGTATTTTTCTTTTAAGGTCCACGATGAAAGGATCCGTGAACTTCTTTCTAGATCGCCTTCTTTCGGGTGAATTTTGGGGTGCCTCGCGGTCGAAATTCTCGAAGATGATATCTATCGGCTATTCTTTTAACGGTTGGGAATCATTTATGTCAGTTGTCTTTATTTGATTTTGGTGGCGCTTATGTATATTCTTGGGTCCTTGTATAAAAGTAGACCAGGTTTCCCACTCTTTGTTTTATAGTGCCCACTTCCCAAAACGTCATATTTTTTTGTTTCTTTTTTTTTTTGTATAAATTGAAAAGTACTTTTTCGCCACAAGAGTAACGTTTTCTGGGAAGTGTGATTGTCTTTTTGAATTTAGCTTCCTGGGGGATAAGCTTGTCGAAAACTGATCTGATTTTTCTCGCAAACATCGTTTCTGCCGGTGAAAGGCCCGCTGGTGTATTGGGATTTGGAGTAATTCAATACACCGGCAGAAACTGTTGCAGCACCTTCTCAGTAGGTGTGCCCTGTGCTTTATTAAGTACTCGTTTCAATATGTCGATGAAACGTTCCGCTTGCCCATTAGACCGAGAGTGGTATTGTGGATTCATGATATGGTTCACTTGCAACGTTTCGCAGAATTGTTCTTTTTTTGTAAATTTTCTTCTTAGTAGACATAATGAATCGTCTTTCAGAGCCTCCCTTTTAATGTCGAATAATGTAAATGGGTGCTCTCTTATGGTGTTGGCGATCATGTCTTTTATTTCGCAATCCGTCCTCAATGTTGCGATTAACGAGTCTTCGAAAAACTCTTTATTTTAGAAACGAGCCTGGATAATCCGTTAGCGTGGCAAATATTCTTGGAAGGCAAATGCTCGATTTTGAAATTGTATTTCAACAATATTGTTCCCCATCGAATTAATCTGTTAGCGGTGTACATCGGCAATCCTTTTTTACTATATATCGTCAGCAGCGGCTTGTGACCGGTTTGTAGAGTAAACTGTCTGCCATGCAGATATCTGTGGAATTTGGTCCCAGCAAAGGTTATACTTAATGCTTCTTTTTCGATCTGTGAATATGGCCTTTCTGCCGGCAGCAAAGGTCGAGGAGCCTGCGCTATCGGTTTTCTCGTTCCGTCCGGAAGTTTATGTAATATACAGGCGCCAATGCCATAAGAGCTGGCATCGTTTGCTACGATAATAACTGATTTGGGGTTATAGTGGGTGAGGGAAAAGTCTGATGTAAGAGTATCTTTTATTTTCTCGAATGCTGATTGACATTCTGGTGTCCAATTCCAGATTTTATCTTTCTTTAAAAGATCATTCAACGGAGCTCCCCAGTTATGCATGTTCTTTATGAATACTTGATAGAAATTGCTAGGCCTAAAAAGCTTTGCAGTGCTTGTACGTTTTCCGTGGTCGGCATGTCCTTAATAGCCGTAGCTCTATCAGGATCAGGTCGTCGACCGTCTTTATCAATAATGTGTCCTAAATCTTTAATTTGGGTTAAATAAATTTCACACTTAGCTTCTTTAACTTTAAATCATATTCCTGGATTTTATCGAATACGCTAATTATATGCTCTCTAGGATTTTTCACTGATTCACTCGTAACTAGAATGTCAAGATAGGCAGTTGCAAAATCAAGGTTGCCCAGCATGGTGTACATGACCTGTTGAAAAATAGCAGGCGCGACCTTGACCCCAAAGGCCAATCTATTAAATTTATATAGACCTCTATGTGTATTTATACTCAGCAGTTTGGAGCATTCTTCGTCAGCCTGGAATTGTAGGTAAGCGTCTGATAAATCGATTTTGAAAAACATTTACACCCGTTTAATTTGTTGAATATTTCTTTGGGGC
The DNA here is from genome assembly GCA_037127315.1 of Ascarosepion bandense. Taxonomy (NCBI): domain Eukaryota; kingdom Metazoa; phylum Mollusca; class Cephalopoda; order Sepiida; family Sepiidae; genus Ascarosepion; species Ascarosepion bandense. The sequence goes on along the minus strand of JBBBDQ010001246.1, from coordinate 382,985 downwards.
TAGGTAGAGGATAATGATGGTCTTTTAACGAGGTGTTCAAACCCGTCGAAAAATTAGAGCATACTATGATTATATGTGACTTCTTCTTAACGTATACCACTGGAACAGCCCATTCCAGAAGATCAATTTTAGATAGGATTTCTGCATTTACTAATCTGTCTAATTCTTCGTCTATTTAGTTTACCGCTGCTAACGGAACGTTCCTCTTCTTTTTGAACACGGGCTCTGCTTTATCCTTTAACTTGAATTGAGCTTTTATTTTAGTGCATTTCCCTAAGCCGCCTGAAAACACCCCTGGGAATTTTTCCTTTAGTTCCAGTTTCAGTTCTTCAATGTTGGACGTTGTAGTTTCTATTTTGCGACAGAACATACTCATTGGACAGTCCCACAAATCGAACTATTCAATCCAAACTGTTCCGAAAAAATTTTCAGTATTTTTCATCACATATGCGCTCAATTTTTTAGTTGGTCCATTTAATGTTACCGCGAAAAATACTTCTCATAAAATGTTTATTTTTTCACCTGCCACAGAGCGTGCCGTTTTGTTAGTTGTCAATGAAGTTAGCTTTTTCAGTCGCCTCCACGTATGCAAATTTATGATCGTCAAGTCAGATCCACTGTCTAGTTGAAATTTAATTGTTTTATTTAATATTTGCATGATTACATATTTGAGCAAAGTCCCATCTTTCCTTATCGCTTGACTGAGTCTGCCTTGTTTTATTTTTTGTTCTTCTGGATTTTTTCGCATACCAGCAACTTGATGTTATATGGCCAGTTTTACCGCAATTCTGACAGATTTTTTATTTCTGCACGGGCAAAACCTCATCCAGCGTAATTTTCCACAAATGTAACACGGACGTGGTGGTGAATTCTCTTGTCTTATAGTATGCTTTTCACGATATTTTCTTTTCTCTCTTTCCGGGGAGTGGGGTTTTGATCTGTTCATAATTACTTTTATATAAGCGACTCCCGACTCCTCGATATTCCTCGAGTCACTTGTTACTGATACGACCCTCTGGCAGTCTTTCTGGAGGATTAAACCCAACTCATTTTCTCGTTTTGTTAGTACTCGACGTCTAATTCAGCGTCTCCGGCTAAGACCAGACCTTGAGCAAAAATTAGGCATTAGTTGTCAGCAGATAATTCTGCTAATTCGAAATCCTTATAGTATTTATTTACCGTAGCGCAAATGTTAAATAGTCCTGTTGATCCTCTTTGAATAAATTTAAGTACTTCCATCATTTATGAAAAAGTGATGTGTTCGGCTCAAATAATTCCGACAGTAGTTTGACTGTTTCTGAGAATTCCAGTTCTGTTGTCTTTTTGGAGAGGATAAAATCAACAAACCTGCTGTGTTCTGCTGTACCCAACTTCCTTAGTAATAAAGTCACTTTCTTGGAATTTAGCCATTTATTACAATCGACGTTAAATAAATCCTCATACCGCCTATAAAAAGCATCAAAGGTTTTTTTCGTATTCAGGCACATACTCAAATGTTTCCATAGTATTCCAGATAGTACCCTGGATAAAAGCACTATCGTTCTCAGTTTGTTTGCCATTTAATAATTTAAGAAGTAACTCTTCAATTTGATTTTTTCGTTCCTCGGTCTTTTTAAAGATTGTTCTTGCAAATCCATCTGTTGTTTATGTAACTCCATAAATAATTGTTGTTGTTGTTGTAACTGCTTGTCGCATTTTTGTTGTCGATCCAACTGAGTTTTCATTAATTGGATTATCGCTTTTTGTAAGCTTCCATTTTTTTGCAAACTAAACATGACCAATTTTTCGTAAACACTAGAGGAAAAATACTAATTTAGTTACAGTTTCTTTTTCGTAAGACGTACGTCAAAGAGAAAGAGATAGGCTCAAAACTAATCTACTTACAGATTTTTCTATGACGCTGTTTCGGGCTTGTAGGGAATATTTTTCATTCGATACTGAATTTTTTGATTCTCTTTTTTTGTTGCAGGATGGCTTAGATGCTGTATATATTTTTCCTTTCTTGCTACTTCACGTTTTTTTCGACCAATTATATGTGAGTGGGGCTGATCCCTTGGTACTTGAAATCCACGTTCGACCGTTGATGTTAGTAATTTTCGTATTTCCGACGTTGCCAGTTGATATGTGGCGATAGTGGTCAAAGAAAAAAGGTTTTCTCTTCTTGCGTGGAATCTTATATCTTTGTCGCTCGTTGATATATCGACAGTTGTCAAAAAAAAAAAAAGGTTTTTCCTTCCCTGCGTGAATTCTTATATCTTCGTCGCCAGTTGATATGGACCCGGTATGGGAGCTAAAAATAATGAGTCAACACGATGGTAGGTCAAGAACATATATTACGTCAACAAGAGATACAAAGAGAAAGAGTAATAATAGCTTGGCTACAAGTGACCGACAGACAAACAGGCTGAGCTGAACTAAAGTCATACTGCAAATATGTTATCCGCTACCTTATTCTGCCACTTTTTCCTTCTATCTGGCCAGTCAGTATGAGGTTCTCCAAGACCTCCTTCCTCATTTCATGTTCCAGGAACTTCAGTTGTCTCTTCTTGATGCTCAGTATTAATTTCCTTTTTGTTGCCATTCTTTCCAACACCTCAACGTTACTTGCATACTCAGTCCATGATATCCGCAGCATCCTTCTGTAGAACCACACTTCCGCTGATTCAAGTATTTTCGTCATCTTCGATGATATTTTCCAGCATTCACTGCCGTATTGAAGAATTGACATCACATAGCAATGTGGCAGTATCGTCTTTGTTTCTAGGGAAATTTTCCTGTGTCTTAGTACTTTACTCAGCTTCTGGAACGCGTCCTTTGCCATGCCAATTCGCCTTCTGATCTCTGTGTCGCACTTCCATATCTTGTTAGAACACTTCCTAGGTATTTAAATTCTTGTACTTGCTTGATTCTGGTATCCCCCACCTGTATTTGGCATTTTGGGTTGCACTTTTTGCTGATGACCATGTATTCAGTTTTCTTAAAGTTTATTTGTAGTCGTTTTTTGTCACTCTCCACCGATACCTACAGTAGGAGGTCTTGTAGTTTCCATAAATCACCTAATTGACAAAACTTTTAATTTCATTAATTCTCTCTCTCTTTATATATATATATATATATATATATATATTAAAGTTTGAAAAATATTTATATGCGTGCCTCTGTGTGTATCTGTTTAAGCATAGGTATATATGAGTGTATATGTGTTCATGTATATATATATATATATATATATATATATATATATATATAAAGGCTCCAGTATATTATATGTACAAGAATTCACATAAAAACATGTTCATTTCGGTTGATTGATTTAAAGTGCAACAGAATCTAAACCGGCTCTAATATATATATATATATATATATATATATATATATATATTAGGTTCCTTTTTTAAGCTTAATTTTATGTATCATTAATCGATTAACCTTTGTGCATCAGTACTGAAAGATGCTTTAATTTCCTTTAGAACTTGAAAAAGTTCCCCTCCGGCCGAACATCTGATTTTACCATATTCTCAAAAAAGATAAATTTATATGACTATTTCAGGACCATCGTCTTTAATGCAATTGATAGAGTTTGTCAATATTTACCGAAAAGAATTTTTCGTTGTGAAATTTTAATATATTTCTAATTATGAAGTGTTAATTCTGCAGAAAAATATTTTTGAATAATAACAAGGTGTTAGTATTTTCACATTTTAAACAATGTAAGGAGATAGTACCTATTATTATTAACTCATTTAACAGATGATAGCTATGGCATAAGATGAAACTTATAAATAAAACAAACATTGCAAATATGCATACACAGTTCGTAACTACAAAAATGAATAGTTGTATAATAAAAAGAATATTTACTAGAATTATAGCATTATATAGAATAAAAGTTAAGCTGCTAGGTGAATTTCGATTCAAAGAACAGACCATAGCGGGGAGGGGTAACTAATGGCTGCTGATACCTTGGCCAGGATAGCTTCGCATAACAGAATAAATAAATAAATAAAAATTTCAAACATTTTTTTTGGTTTAGTCATGATTCTGTTTGTAGAAAGGGACCTAGGGTAGAGGATACAGGCGGTCATTACCCACGATATGTGCTGGGAGGGAAACTGGCTAGGGCTGCAACAAGGTGTGGCCTCGGGGTTGCCCACCGAAAGCGCTTGCATGGACACCTATCCATGTGCGACATGGCACTACAAGAACCCCGATACGATACAACTGTTGATCAGAGCAGCCGCTCTTGACGCTACGCAAGAGTTAGGGCTCCTAACTACCAGTCGGAAGCAGCAACCAGGAAACTGCCAACCCGGTACCCTCACAGTGATAAGCCGTTGCCACCAACCGGCCAGATCGCAGGAAACTCACGGAAGCACCAGAACCAAGGTCTGAAGAGAGAGAAGAGAAAACCGGAAACCACATCCTAAACAGGAAACAAGGGGCGAGCCTCTACTCCAGTTCAATAGACGTGGGAGGAGTATTGACCGGGCGATAGTGTGACCCATCTACTCCTATTAAAAAAAAAAAATTACTGATGCCTCCTCAACAGGTGTTTGCCCGTGCAGCCAGACTGGCAACTGGGTCCCACCCATTCACAGTCAGGTTAGCAAAATGCAGACGACAATTCTACTCCTGCAGCTTCCTCTCTCGCACTTCCCGCCTGTGGAACTCACTCCCGTATTCTTGCTTTCCTGACGGCTACAACCTCCAGAAATTTAAATGCAAAGTCAATACTCATCTACTAACCACTGGCCTCTAGCTCTCTCCCCTCCCCTGTATAACCTTCCTTCTCTCCACCTATGCATCTGTCATCGCACCGGCTTTCTCAGCTTTCTATTGTTCCTTTCTAACTAGTTTGTACTCCTCACTCTTTTCTAATTAATCTTTTTACATTTATGTAGCCCCCTGCACATCAGTGGCGTTTCCGCCTTGCTCGGGGTGAAATGATTAAAAAAAAAATTGTATTTTTTAAACCAATTTAATGTATGCTGATCATTCTCCGTTTCAAAGACGTCATAAAGATCTTGAAGGTACTTGGCTGGGCGTCCTGCACACCGAATTCGATGGTTCTAGATTCGAAAATATTTTCACAAAAGTTAAAGCTTTTCTATGAGTTTGAAAGCTGCTAAGATAAATAGCTTCTGATAAACATCTACGTAGTAGATTTGGCTAGTAAACTAGTAGTTTACCCATCTGTATGAGATTACTCTATAAATTTTGAGTAGCAACTTTTCTTTGATTTAAGAATAAACGCAAAAAAAAAACTAGTATTGCTCTAGAATTCAATCTTGCATTACTTATGTTAATTTTTTAAACATCACTTTAGAAAATCTAGTTTCTTCCAAAGAACGGTAAATTCTTGAAATTTCTCTACAGTTGTTCGTAGTTATTTACAAATTTAGAGTTAAACAGATATTCGATATTGGGAAATACTTGTTTCTTTTAAGTTTATCAACCATTACTACGCGATTCTATGTTAATAGTGGATCTATATGTGCAAGATTGAGAAGGTTTTTCGACGTCAATCTCTTCTAGAGATAACTGTTGATAAACATTTACTGTTTATGAGTTGAACATTTTGAAGATGTTACTAATTTGGTGGCAGTTTTAGTATTGCTGTACATCCTTGTTATTGAAGATTTTTCAGAACATTCTGACACTTCATACTCATCTTTTGAGTGTGTCTCTGACCCAGTCTCTGATTCAGAACTTGAAGTTTGTGGGGTTGTTGTTGATGTTGAACGTCTCTACAAGGTCAGTTTATTCTGTTAGGGGGATTAATGTTCTTTGCTTCCGAACTGAAGATGATATAAGCGTCTGACCTCACTACACAGCCATTCAATATTTTCTTTTGTGATATTAAAACGAAAATTGAAAATATAAAATGGCAACAATTTTACACGTATGTCTGTGCATAAAAAAGTAAAATGATTATAAGCAGGTTGACATCTTGACCGTTAAGGAGGGAAAAGAAGAAAGGAGAAAAGTAAGACGAAGTAGGAAAAAAGAGAAGAACTTAGTATGTAATCTTTGTGGCCAAATTCCATAATGAATTTTCGCTCTGATTAGTTAAAAAAAATATACATGTACAGTTTGTATTTTCCCACATACATAACCAGCAAAGCTATCTCGAAACATACAGATTTCTGTGTCGCAATGTACAATTAATTCATAACTATATATATATATATATATATATATATATATATATAATATAAAATAATAACAAGACCGACTCTGTAAGTATCTAAATCCTAAAAGTATACGAAAATAAACTTTAAGGACAACAAATAACAGACAGAATCTAACTCCGTTATTGTCCGTCGCTATAAGGCGTTGGACAAGAGGGGAGAAAAAAAGAAAACTGCGGAATACAGACAATACATACAATACCCCGCAGTAAAGAAAAAAAAACCCAAACGGAACCAACCACAAAGAAAAAAAAAGTGCTCGATACAGAACTAACCAAAGCGAAATAACAAATAGGAAGCAATGTAGAGCAAAGACACGTAAAAAAATCACAAGATCGCCAAAACCTACCGCGGTTTCACACAACGGCTCGTCAGGGCAAAGGCAAACCAAGGACTAATCAAATAAATAGACGAGCCGTTGTGTGAAACCGCGGTAGGTTTTGGCGATCTTGTGATTTTTTTACGTATATATATATATATATATATATATATATATATATATATATGTGTGTGTGTGTGTGTGTGCAGAATGCAGTTTCATTAAAAATAATAGACAAGGTATAATAGTTTTATATAATTTTTCATGTGATTTTATTTTTACTTGGAGGGAAGTATAATTAATTAAAAAAACCCAACACTTAATAATACTTATCTAAATCTATCTAATCTAAACTTATTTATAAAAGGAACTTTGTCTGTGTGTGTGAGTCTGTGGCTGTGCGTATCCGTTACCTATAGACTCCGAAACGGCTGAACCAATTTTCTTGAAAATTTACACAGTTGTACTATAAGCATCTGCGAGTGTTCTTAGCTATGTTTTGTATCGAGGTACTCCTGATAAATATCGAAAATCGATAATCGAAAAAATCGGGTTATAGAAGGAGTGGTCCGATTATAATCAAATTTAATACACTCATAGACAAAGACATAAGAAACGATATTCAGAAGTTTCAAGGTTGCAGTTCTTACAATAGTGCAGAAAATTTGATATCGATACCAGGAAACCAAAATTTGATTTACATCCATTCATTTTTCTTTCAGTGTACGGTTTCGGTTTAACTGGAAACAACTATTGCTTTTAAGTCGTTCGTGCCAACGCCCAAAGAGTCTGAGCTTCAGGACCATGGATTAGTTTTAAAGCTTTTATTACACCCGAGCAACACCGGGCTATACTGCTAGTCAGCTATAAAACCGACAACAATGTACTTACTGTTTGGAATATAAAACAAACAAATGACTGTGCACACACATTACACACATTCAATTACACGCACGATACAATCCATCCTCGATAATGGCTAAAAGTACAGCCAAAAAGCCCGAAAAACAAGAGACATACACACACAGACCCACAGAGAGAGAGAGAGAGAGAGAGAGAGAGAGAGAGAGAGAAATAGTTTTAAAATGGGTTCACAGTTCACTATTTGTAGTAATTTGTTTTTGAATAGTACTTAATACTTAGTACAGCAATATTTATACTAATATTTTTATTGTAAGTTTTTATAAAAAATAAAAACATTGACTGCAACCCAAGAGCTTTTGTGCTTCAGTACTAGTTTATTAGCACCTTATCAGGAAGTGAAATAATTTTTCTATTAGGAATCAGTATATATAAAAATTTAAACAACACAATTTTTACCATATTCAGTCAAAAATCTAATCACCATTTTCAGTCATCAAGCAAATACACTTCTCTATTGAATACAGAATCGGTAACAATTCCTCTAGTGAAGATATTTTTTATAAACACAGCAAATTTTATGAAGACTTCCCTCAAAAACGGTGGCTACAAATGCCCTGGCATTAAATACAGTAAACACAATAATAATAACAATAGTATTAGATACAGAGAAATTATTTGTTATTGTTGGGGATTCTTTTTGAGAAACCACACAAAATAATAAATAATAAAAGCAGAGATGGAGATAGAAAAAGTAAGTTATATTGAACAAAAATATACAAACTGGAATGCGGGTTAGCCAGTTCAGAAATACTAAGAATACTGTTTTTAAAAATCAATATATAATTTTTTTTAGTGAAGAAGTATGTCCGAGTAATGAGTCTATCCAAAACAACTCCAACTTCATATGCAACAACTTACTGACCAACTAAACGGCTGTACAACTACTCAAATGTCTTTTACAACTACTATTCTTTATTTATTATGAGTAATACGTAATTGTGGCACAAGGCCGATTTGGGGAGGGGAACAAATCTCGGGATGGTCTACAGTAACTATCTTATACCTAGCTATTCCGATTCACGACCCAAGCATACGTTACAATTTTTTTCAATCCCCACAAGAACTTGTCCATCAACACTCAATCTGCCATGTAACAAAATTTCGCAAGACAATCTGGGGACCTAAAAACACCCCAAGTGCATATAAAAACAACAATTTTACAAAATACGAAATATCAATAATACTCTCACATGAAATTGCATCAGAGGGAGGGGGATGACAATAATTCCCCAAAACAAAAAATGTTACAACTCAAAATACAAAATAAAGATATGAAGTTAGCTGGACCCGACCCCCCACCGTCTCAAAACAAAGAGGTCGCTGTATTCTGACCATAGAGCCGAATCAAGGGGCCCTCTTTCTACAGGGAGTGGACAGGAGAAAATAATTTGGACAGCGAAAAATATAATACTAACCCAGACGAGATCAAACGGGACAAAATAAAGTGGAACTGAGAATCTCGAAGTGGATCATAAAAAAAGAAACAGTGCCGGGAAACACAATCATTCACATAACTAGGTACACAAGAAGGAGCTTACCTTAACCAGGGGAGCGTTCTAAAGGAATCCACCCCGATGCGACTAGTGCATCTAAAAGAGAAAATCAAGGCTAGCCCCGGTCACATGAACCAGGCTCGCTACATTTATCCATCTTTTGCTGAATTCTGTCGACGTCAACCGTTTCCAGTCAATTCTAATCTTCATTTTGAGCTGGTGGTCAAAATATTGGACCAGATCCTGATATGATAGACGGCCACCCGCAAGACTTCCTCCAGTCGCGTCGTCCATATCACCATTCTAGTTGTGATTAGTAGCGACAAAAACACCATTTGCTTCACAACTACTACTCATCTCCTGCTCTTTGTATAGGCCAGATTATATGTACACATCGGCCAGTCCATTCTTGTATCCAAAAAGGGGTGATCTCCAACAGGTACACACACCCATTTTACGAAATCATTACTATCAAATTAGGGATATATTCTTCAAATTAGTTGAGAATCACCATCTAAATAATATCGTCTTAGCAAAAATCTTAACAGAAAGATTATCAATTTGCACGATAGCTGTATTGTTAACCTTGAGAAGATTATCAAAAAACATAATAATATAATTTTAAAACAATAAAACAACATAAGCATTAGATGGATCTATCTATCTCCCGGTTCACACTCCACCCACGTCTATTGAACAGGTTAAGAGGCTCATCCCTTGTTTCCTGTTAAGGATGTGGTTTCCGGCTTTCTCTTTTCAAATCTTCTCACTTTGTTTTTTTTTTTCAATTAGAGTAGATAGATCTATCTATCGACCGGTTCACATTCCACCCACGTCTATTGAACAGGTTAAGAGGCTCGTCCCTTGTTCCCTGTTTACGATGTGGTTTCCGGCTTTCTCTTTTCCAATCTTTTCACTATTACGTAGCCCCCTGCATTTCAGACGCTCGGGGTGATACGATTAAAAAAAAAAATTAAGTAATTAACATTCTAAAAATCTTAATGATAACAATATCTCTACCTGCAATTGTCGAAAACAGATTGAGTGTATATTACAAAAGAAATTCTAACCGATTCCATAGTCTACATATGCAGTATTTCTACCACATAAAATGCTACATTTAAAAATATATAAATACATACAGATGACACCAAGCACCATATTAAATGGCGGGATTTACAAAATACAGTGTCTACAATGCAAAAAACATATTTATAGGGGAAACATCACGAAATCTAAAAGTTTGTATCTACGAACACAGAAAAAAGTTAGGTTTGAACATACCTTCCAACTCTTTTCTATTACATCGAAACAATGTAGAACACAATTTCAACTTCTCTAATGTAATTTTAATGAATGGAGAACAAAATATTTAGAAGGACGAAACATATTAATAGCATTACTACCAGCTATAAACACAGAATGAAAAGATTACGCTATTTCTGCATCTTTCTACAAATCTATAATCCATCAATCCAAAAATATGTCAATAATTAATTAAATAATTTCAAGATGCATTCATAAAATTACAATATTGTCGTCTATAGTTTAAATACGCTTGACGCACACATTACTTTTGCATGCATATATATTCAAAATAAACATTTTATTATTGTTTTATTACACGTGGCCGACACGTATTAAGAAACATGTGTTTTTCTCCACATTTAAAAATGTAACTCATTGCTTTTTAACACGTGGCATGTATCTGACCAATGAAATCAAACCTAAATCAACATAATGTATTTGTAGATCAAACTATTTTTTTATTAAATCATTTATTTAAAAAATATCTGAGGAAGTTTACTATAATGAAACATGTTCTATTAAAGAAACTTTTTCGTATTTGTTTTTTACTTATTCTATTTATCTTGTTAGATTTTAATCCATACATTCAGCTCACACCCACACACAAGATATATATATATATATTTATATATATATATATATATATTACTGCAGCCCTATACACATTAGGTATAAACAGAACGTATTTCTATACAAAAATTGCTAAACACCATATCTCTGATGTAATTCCCCAAAAGCATGTCAAATTTATAATTAAAAGAAATTATATAAAAAATGGAAGACAGCAAATCTTGTTGTTTTCAATAATAATAACCTTATCAAATCTAAACTAGCGATGACTAATATAGTGTATGCATTTCATTGTCCTGAACAAGCGGGTGTTCCTTGTCATAAATCAATTAGCTATATTGGCCATACTACCTGTGCAGACGCCTTACATACCACCTGTCTAGTAATAATAGTGAGAAAAAAAACAATTATAAACGCATAACTTACAAGAACCCTTAAGAAAAAATTTGGTTGTGAATACAAAAATACTTTATAAATCACAATACCGAAGGAACCTCGCTAAAAGCATGCACTATATATCCAACAATTTTCTCCTGCCATCAACCTTACACTATTTAAGTGTGAAAATGTAGCATTTAAAAAGATAGACCGACACTCACATGATGCCAGCAGCGCGCATCACGTTACATCTTTAAAAATTCTGTCCTTTGCAAAAAACCAAAAAACACTAAAAACAAAAAAAAAAAATACATTACATGAGTACATAACAAAATCTAAAAAATAACCTCCTTGAAAATGGTCTGTGTAGAAGGTGAAAGCGCTTAAAAGTCGAAAATTATGGAACATTTTTACATTCCTTATCTCTTGCAAAAAGAAAATATGTAAGAATACTGGAAAAATTCAATCAAAGATTAATAAAATCTTCCTTATCGGTCGTTTTTAAAGCATCAGTATATATATACATTATATATATATATATAGAGAGAGAGAGATATTAATAAATATATATATGGGCACGAAAATGGCACCTAGTTATGCCAACATCTTTATGCATATTTTAGAAAAAAAGATACTAGACAGTTCACAATGCAAACCATTACACTATTTTAGGTACATTGATGATATTTTCTTAATATGGACTCATGGATTAGAAAAATTAAAAAACTTCTTCACTTTCTGCAACAACTTCCACAATACAATCAAATTTACCATGGAGTACTCATACACATCCGTCCCTTTCTTAGACGTCATGGTAAAATTAAATAAACATACACTTTCCACCAGTCTATACAACAAACCCACAAACCAACATAAATTCCTACACTTTAACAGCTGTCATCCCCTCAAATTAAAAAAATCTATCGTATACAGCTCATTTATTAGAATAAGACGCATTTGCTCAGACCATCCAGATTTTCTAAACAACATTAACAACCTAACAAAACAGTTTCTAAAATGCAAATACCCAATAAAAATAATAAAGGAAGCACTACATAAAACCATCCACATAGACCGCAGCACACTTCTCACATACAAAAAACGAAAAGACAATAACCGAATTCCCATGGTTTTTAACCATAATCAATATTCCCACACACTCATCAAAAATTTAAAAAATGATTACAGGAACCTCCAATCAAACAAAAACATCAAAGACATTTTCGATAGGCCACCCATAAATGCAAAGAAACAAACACCCAACCTATCAACTATCCTCACTTCTAACAAATATTTAAATAATACAAACCTATCAGGGAATTTAAAATGTGGAAAGCCCCGTTGTTTAATCTGTAAACATCTAATAACAGACAAAACATTCTCTGTACCCAACACAAAAATAAAATTACACCCACCAAACCTTACTTGTGATAGCAAAGACATCATCTACTATCTCTTCTGCTCAATTTGCCCCAACAGTGGATATATCGGCGAATCCGGTAATAGCTTTAGATTTCGCTTCAATAATCACAAACTAAATATACGACAAAAAAATGTATACTCCCCAATTGCAGCACATTTTAATCAACCCGATCACACTTTAGAAAATTGCAAATGTTTACTAATAGACTCCAATTTTAGTTCTACATACACACGCAGAAAGAAAGAAAAATACTGGATTTTAAAATTAAACACACACAAGCTAGGGTTAAACAGGGACTTAGGTGTGTTGAATCTCTACAAATATTTCAATAGGTAAAAAGAATGTTCTTTCAGATATTCCAAGGAATTTTTTATCTAAAACAAACAGACTTTCTCCACGGAGGTGTCGCGTGTTGATTGGTTGACCGAAAATAAACAAACGGACGTGCCGCATGCTGATTGGTTTATCGACACCACGCGATATAAACAAAAAAATAGATATTCCAAGAGATTTTTTGTCTAAAACAAACAGACTCTCTCCACGGACGTGCCGCGTGTTGATTGGTTTACCGAAAATAAACAAACGGACGTGCCGCATGCTGATTGGTTTATCGACACCACGTGATGTAAACAAAAAAGTATTAGGACGCCATCGTAAAAATACGTTTCCAATTCTAATTTAAAAATCACTTGTTTCTGATGAAGGACCGAGGGCGGTCTGAAATATAAAACACTATAAAAATAAACAAATACTGTTTAAAAAAGTACGTCTTTAAATTCAAAACTTTTTATTAATATTCTTTCCTATATATATGTATATATATATATATACATACACACACACAAATACAAACACATATGTGCATATTTTTATGGTGTGAACTAACAGTGCTGAAAGTTATATAAAAAACTATAAATTATATATTAATAAATATGTATATTATCCTATGTCTTTAGCATGACTTGGAGTTTCATGCTCTAGGCAATATTCTGGTGCATATTATGAACTGACTCTAAGTCGTGATATAAACGTAGGATAATATATATATATATATATATATATATATATATATATATATATATATATATACATATGTGTGTGTGTGTGTGTGTGTGTGTGTGTGTGTGTGTGTGTGCATATGCATATGGGTCTACGTATTAAATCATGGCAAAGATTTGAAGCTTGATATTTTAGCGTGATATTCAAGCCAGTATTTCACTCGTTACTGTAGGTCCAGTGTGGATGCAAAACGTTTGTATATATATTGAGGGTTTTTTTTAAATCGTGTCATCCCAAGCAAGGCATTCCACTGCCACTATAGCGCAGGGGGTTACATAGAGGGATTGGGTATAGGAAATGTCAGAAAGAGGGTGATAGACGACTTAGGATGTACATAGGGAGAAGGTTGGAGAGAGTGGGTGTGAGTTAATGTGTTAGGAGGTGTCTATTGACCTTACATTTAAACTCCTGGAGGTTGTAGCCGTCGGAAGCAAGCATGCGGTAGGGAATTCCACAGGCGGGAAATGCAAGGAAAGAAGCTGTTGGAGTAGAAATTGCGGTTACATTTCATCATTTTCACTGTAAAGGGGTGGGACCTAGTTGCTAATCTAGTATCTCGTGCAAATTCACATATAGGGGGCTCCAGTGATTTAAGTTCGTCAGAGCAGAAGCCATGAAAGTATTTATAGAAGAGGTACAGGGAAGCCACGTCACGCCGGTGAGAGAGATACTGCAGGCGTCAGCCAAATCGGTATCAATCACATTACAGATTCTTCGCTGTATTTTGTCAAGAACCCCGAGGAGAATAGAAGGGGCACCCGACCAAATGTAGTAGCAGTACTCAATACACGGGCTGATGGTGGATTTATATAATTGCAGGATAGATTCAGGCGGAAAGAATTTCCGGGCCCTGCACAGAGATCCAACTTTTATAGCTGCGGATTTAGCAATGGATTCGACGTAGTCATTCCACTTGAGGTCCGCTGCGAGTGTCAGGCCAAGCAGGCGTAGTGATTTACTCTCTGGGAGGCAAGCCTGTTCCATGCTAATGGGAGTGAGGTGCGGTTGTCTGTGGTGGTTAATTGACAGCAGCTTCGTTTTGGAAGAATTGAATTTAACGAGCCATTTCTTACCTACAATCCAACACGGATTGGAGGTCGTTCTCAAGCACGGCAGCGAGGGTCACTTTGTCACCTACACCAGATTTTTGATCGAGGCGAGAGTAAACTGTGGTATCATCGGCGTACATGCCTACTTGTGATCTTATGGTATCGGGGAGATCATTAATATAGATTAGAAAGAGCGTAGGACCTACGATAGAGACTTGGGGTACACCCGCGTTTGTAGGGTAGTTCTGGGAGGCATGTCCGTTTAATACCACCTTCAATGTGCGGTTAGAGAGGAATGACCGGATTAAGTCCAACAAAAGTCCAGTTATGCTTCGCAGTTTCTATAGAAGTCTGGCATGCCATACGCTGTCGAATGCTTTAGAGATATCCAAGGCGACGGTTCGGGCTTCACCATTCTTGTCGAGAGCCTGGTATATATACTCGGTGATGGTCGTTAGCATGTCAGCAGTGGACCCAGTGAAGCGGAAGCCATACTGTTTGTCCGAGAGGCTGTGAGATGCTGAACGACCTCGGCATTGATAATGGCTTCGAACAGTTTGCCGAAGATCAGAAGAAGGCTGATGGGACGGTAATTTGCGGGGTCCGATGGTTCACCAGTGTTCTTGAATATTGGAACCACGGAAGAAGACTTCCAACAGGCAGGAAAGCAGAGGTTGTAGTGCTTAGAAAGGATAGAGGAGAGTTCAGGGACACAATTCTTCAAAACTACGCCTGGGATTCCATCCCCACCACTCGCTTTGTGAGGGTCCAGTTTTGAGATTATGCTAGAAATTAGCGAGGGCGTGTTGTGGACGTCATTCAATTGGCCTCAGTTCTAGATGGAAAATTGGGTGTATGGATTCCAAACGAATCCAGAGCCGAATTGGTCGAGAATCTATGGGCAAAGCATTCAGCCTTGTCCGTTGAGGAGGTGAGGACCTCAAACTCGTTTATTAGTGGGGGTATTGAGGACTTACTCTTGCTAAGCACGCGTTTGCAGAGGCGCCAGTATTCTTTGGTACCGAACTTGGAGGATGCTATGCGCTGCATCATCCTGGCAGCAAACAGCATCTTAGCTTCGTTAAGCATCTTTTTACTCTTATTACGAGCTGAGTCGAAAAGGCGCCTATTTTGGTCCGACACGTCGCTACGATAAAGCGGAAGAAGTGATTCCGGTGGGCAATGGCGGCCGAGCAAGCGGCCGTGAACCAGGGAGACGAATGGGATTTAAGCTAAAATTTCCTGGCAGGAATGAATGCATCGATGCCAGCCTTAACCCAGGAGGAGACCTCTGATGCACAGTCTTCGATGGGAAGACTAAAAACATTGTTCCAAGGGACGTCGCAGAGGAAGTCACGGAACGAATACCAGTCTGCTCTTTGATAGCAGTAGGATATTCTGTTGGTCTGGGTTTCTTGGGTAGGGGTGGAGTGGAACGAGATGTTGACAGAAATTACGGCGTGGTCAGAATTTCCGAGAGGGCAGATATGTCTGGTGGATAAAGAATTTGGGGTAGAAGTGAAGTAGAGGTCTAGTAGCGAGTCCCTTCCGTTTGGGCTATTGGAAAAACGCGAGGGGAAGTCCACCACTTGCGTAAGGGATTGGGAGATCGAAACATTAAAGGTGTGGACACCAGCAGGGTCGGTTACAGAGTTTTCCAGCCACTTAGTGTGGTGGGCGTTAAAGTCGCCAAACACGAAAATATGGGCAGATGGATGCGAAGAAATGGCCTTTCGATATTTTCAGAGATGCTGTCAAGCACCGAACAGTTAGTGGAGGATGGAGACCGGTAGAGGAAGAAGAGATAGCTAACAGAGCTTAGAAGTGAGAGACGGAAGCACATGAAAGACTGGTCCAGAGATTCGAGATGTTACTCTATCTAGGGGGAGGTGTTCACTGACATATACACCAAGCCCATGCATATGGACGTTGGAGTCCTTCCTGAGGAGGGGAAAGTAACCAGGAACATAGATCTCAGAGGAGGGCATAGACGGGTCAAGGTTAGTTTCACATAGGGCTAAGATATCAGGTCAGTTAGTTTGGAGGAATGCTTCTACGCTATAAAAGTTAGTGCGGATACCGCATATGTTAGTGAAAGAGACACAGAGAGGTTTGGGCGTTTTCCCAGTAGCTGGTTTGATTTTGGTATTTTGCTTGTTTTTTCATGGTGTTTTGGTTGAGGAGAGAGGACTAGAGCAGAATCAGTTGGTTACTATTTGCAGCATGTGAGGAATGGAGACTGGCGCAGCCTGCAGCATAATGTGGCCTCGGGGTTGCCCACCGGAGGTTCATGAAGGGACGCCCGTCCATGCGCGATATGACGCTACAGGAACATCGACATTATTCAACTGTTGATCAGAGCAGCCTCTCAAGACGCTACGCAAGAGTTCGGGCTCCTAACTACCAGTCGGAAGCAGCAACCAGATCCCGTAATTTTTCATAATGTTTTAAAATGCGAAAATACTAACACCTTGTTATTATTCAAAAATATTTTTGAGCAGAATTAACACTTCATAATTAGAAATATATTAAAATTTCACAACGAAACATTATTTTCGGTAAATATTGACAAACTCTATCAATTGCATTCTTTAAAACAGTCGTATACAAAGGACCAGACTACAGTTCTCAAATTTCTGTCCAAATGTTTTCCTTGGACTGTTGGGCTATTTTGGTTTTATTGAGGTATTCACGCTCCTCATGGTATTGCAAGAGAGGCAAACGTATAGTGTCAAATCAGAAGAAAATGACCCAAATTTTGTCTGAAATCAATACATTTGTTCATTGTTCAGTTTTAAACTTTTCATGGATAAATTCACTATTATAATTTAATTTCATAAAAGAAAAGAGAAAAAGATGGAAGATCTGACATAGACATCTATCTATCTATCTATCTATCTATCTATCTATCTATCTATCTACATATGTCTGTATTTGTGCGGATGCGTCCTACTTAGCATATATATATATATATATATATAGAGAGAGAGAGAGAGAGAGAGAGAATGAGAGAGAGAGAAACTATGCAAGATCCAACAAACCTCCCTAGGTTTTACCCTCGGGCTCGTCAGGCTTAATCGGCCAATTTACCTTGACGAATCGTAGGATGAAACCTAGGTAGATCTGTTGGCTCTTGCATAGATTTTTGTTTCTCTACTTTCGTATTTAGCGCTTTAGTATTAGGATTTTCGTCTTGGTTATGTTTTTCTTTCCTACGAGTATTTGACTTTTGTTCATGTACTTCGTTTATTTCTTTTTTTACTTCCCCTCCTTTTCCCTCCGAGTTTGTCCTCGGTGGGTTATTCAAGACGATCTTAAATATAGTATAACTATTACTGATATTAGCAGATTTATTTCTGTTAATATTTTATATTGTTATAATTATTATAGTTATTATATATATATATATATATATATATATATATATATATATATATATATATTCCATTTGTAAACGAGCTATTACACTACTTACGTTTCTATCCTGAGTAGTGACTTCAGGTGATTTGCAATAACTGATTTTACCGTTTATCTTTTTTTTAAGAGCGCTCACGTAACTGTGTCTTGTTTTTTTTTTAACGATTACGTGGCAGGGAACTTTTGAACGCACAATTTTTTAAATTACAAGAAATTATAACGTTTTCATCTATGGTTGCATGAAACTAATAGGTATTTTTTAGTATGGTTACACTTAGTCATAATTTCTGTTCTTTCATTTAAGAGTTCATTTTTGTTTGGGAATAGCATAATCACTAACTTTTCCTCCTGGTACAATCTACATATTTTGCCACCGTTTTAAGGCTTGGATGTTTTCGCTATATATATATATATATATATATATATATATGTGTGTGTGTGTGTGTGTGTGTGTGTGTGTGTGTGTGTGTGTGTGTGTCTCATAATTACTTTTACAAGCACAAAAATAAATAAAAATTTATGTCGGCAACTCCTTCGTTTTTCAGTTTTGTGTTTTTTTCTTGTTTTTTTTTTTATAATGCTATCGTTTTAAGCAAGGCATTTCATTGCCACTGTTGTGCAGGGGGTTACATAGGAAGAAAGTTATGAGAAAGAGTAACAGGTTATAAGGGGTGTCAGGAAGTGGATATGAGAAGGATGATTGTGACCATAAAGTGAGGGATCAGTTTATATATCAATTTAAATTTTAAATTGATCCCCCTCATTATATACGCTTTATAACAGCCTAGAACTTTTTTTATAATCCTATTACCCCAAGCAAGGCATTTGGAGTAGAATTTGCGTTTACAATTTATTGGTTTCACTGTAAAAGAATGGGACCTAGTTCCTAAATTTGTAGCTCAAGCAAATTCATGTATGGGAGGTAACAGTTAGCTAAGTTCATCTGAGCAGAAGCCATGAAAGTATTTGTAGTAGAGACACGTGTTAGCCACATTGCGCCGGTGAGAAAGCGACTATATCCTAGCTGCCAAGTCGGGATCCTTCATATTACAGATTCTCCGTTGGATTTTGTCAAGGACCCCTAGGTGGATGGCAGGAGCACTCGACCAGATATGGCAGCAATATTCAATGTACAGGTTGATGGTAAGAGAAAGATTTAAGTGAGGGATCAGTTTATATATTGATTGTAATATAGAATTGATCCCCCATTTTATATAACCACATTGTAATAGTATAGACATTTTTTTTTGTAATAATCATATAGCCCAAAGCTAAGTTCATCAGAGCAGAAGCTGTGAATGTATTTGTAGAAGAGACACAGGGAAGCCACATTGCGCCGGTGAGAAAGTGACTGTATCACATTACAGATTCTCAGTTGGATTTTGTCAAGGACCCCTAGGTGGATGGCAGGAGCACCCGACCAGACTTGGCAGCAGTGATGGTAGATTTATGTGCAGGTTTTTTTTCAGCCGGGAAAACCTTTCTGATCCTGCACAGTGAACCGACCTTCCTAGCAGCATATATTATCGATGGATTCTATATAGTTATTCCACCTGAGGTCTGTTTGAGAGTTAACCAGAGTAGGTGCCGTGTTTTACTTTAAGGTTATGTACAATAAGTGGCTCTCTGTTAAAATAGATTAGGTTAGGTTTGTCATTCGTGTACATTTGTAGTTAGTATGTCTTCATCATTCAATATGTTTAGAAGTCAGTTAACTGAGAAGTGTTCAGTTTAACAATGACAGGATACTTATGCCGTGACCATGTAAATTTGATTTTTATATACGCCGCACGAACAGTAATGGAGACGAGGGTGGACAGCGGTATCAAATTGCGTTTCCAGACAGGAGGCAGCCGAGCCCGCCAACCTATGCTGATAATTATCGTGCCTCTGCTGAGTGAGGATCCGTGTTTGCAAAATTATTTTTGGATTTTATCTTGGATTGTACTTTTATTAGCGTCTACTGTAAAATTTTAACATAAATCAGAAATGGAGGATTTACGAAATGTTTATATGTTTAACCCTATTTCCAGTACTGATTTTAGGTGATGTTCAAGATGAGAAGAGATTTCTCTAAAATTGGAGAATACAGTTATTTTTGTTGGGTAAAGTAGCTGAAATGCTAACAAGTGGAAAATACAGATACAAAGTTCACTGAGTGCAAAATTACTTTTGTTGGAAGAAGTAAGTGAATTTATCAAATATTGTCAAAATATTTGTCATTGAGTTTTAACGAGATGTGACCCCCAGAAAGAAACAACTGAAGTTCCCGGGACATACAATAAGGAAGGAGAGCTTGGAGATCTGATACTGACTGGTCAGATAGAAGGAAAGAGAGACAGAGAAAGTCAGTAGATAACATGTTTGCTGGGCCTGATCAGGTGGATGACTGAACGAGGGTTGCGAGGTGTAACAAGAGCAAACATACTAAGAGCCACAAGGGATAGGGAGACGTAGAGAACCATGATCGCCTACGTCCTGAAGAGACAGGGCACATAGAAGAAAAAGAAGACCCCAGGTCAAAATACGGTCCTAAGAATTTTTTGTATACTGATCACATGGACAGTTGATAATAGCAGGCCGACAATAACAGGGGGTGTGTTTTCCTCCCCTTACCCTTGAAGTTTAAAACTTAAACGGTATTGCTTTTTACGTAAGACCAGAGTGCAAGACGAAATAGTATAGTTCGGGCCCCGTTTTTTTGGAATGAGAAGGTAAAAAGACATTTGGTTATGACCTGAGAGATAAATCTTTTCTACTTTTTCATACAATTTAGCCATTATATATTTATGTGTGTGTGTTGGTGTGTGAATGATACTAATTATACCAAGCTTTACGAGGACTTTAGTAAGATACTACCCAGTATAGTATTTATATGTTTAAAATTTATACCGGCGTGATGTGGTTTCACTGTGCCTCTTCTACAAATACTTTCATGGCGTCTACTCCGATGAACGTAGATCATTGGTGCTGCTTAGGCACGAATTTACACGAGATACTAGATTAGCACCTAGGTCCCACCCTTTTACAGTTAAACAGGTAAGATGTAACCATAATTTCTACTCCAACATCTTTTCTTGCGCTTCCCGCTTGTGGAATTCCCTTCCACATATCTGCTTTCCCAACAGCTACAATCTCCAGGTGTTTAAATGTAAGGTCAATAGACACCTCCTATCACACTAACTTCCAATTATTCTCCCAAGACACTCGACATCTACCCAACCCTCATTCTCTGTATTCTTACCCACCTATCACCCACCTTCTGATATTTCCTATATTCAACCATCCTTTCTCGACTCTGTGTAGCCCCCTGCGCAATAGTGGCAGTGAAATGCCTTGCTCGGGGTGAAACGCTTATATATATATAAAAAAGTTATCTCCTAAGAAAATGATACACACAATTAAAAATGCATGTCTTATTGAAAAATCTTTTTGGAGCCTTTATTTTACTCCAAAATTCAAGTAAATTGATTATGCTTAATCTTGGGGTGCTCTCCACCTTTCCACGGAAATGGACTCTTCGAATCACTATATAAAATAGGAGTGATTATACCTCGAGGAAGGAAGTCGAGTGAGCGAGTCAGTCGGGTATTTTCGGTATTGCACCGGAAGTGTTCTACTATTCAATCTATCACGTCTCTACGACGATACTGTATACTAATTACCTTGTTCTGTATTCTACTAATCCTCACCTCTTGTAAATACTTCTCTTTTCCTGTCAATACACCTACTTTTATACTATTACGTTGTTTTGTATTATTTCACATAATTCTGTTACCCGACGTAACACTTAATAATTTCAGTAAGCAAATACGTTGTTGTATTTCAAACCGAATTTGACTTGAGTGGAATTATTTTCTTTTTGATATCGTCAAAATTGCAAACAAAAATCGATATAGCAGACACAGAGATGGGTGTTTTATATGTTTTCAAAATAAATTTTCGTTTTAGTATCCGAAGGCCTTTACTCCTTCAAATCTTTACAAAACATCCCTATTTCCGTGCAAATGTAGATGCTGATCTTAAATCGATAATTGTTTAAAGAAGAAACGTACTTTTTTTCATGTTATCGGCCAGAAATAAATCGGACTATATCTCACCCCTTACCAACGTTTTCATATCTGATTAACCGCTGAATGACTTGAGGCGTAGGATATTGAATTCGTTCTATTTACTCGCTTTTTAGCAATTACTCCGCGATTTGTTGGGTTTCAGAACTCATTTTCCGCGTATTAATCACAAAATGGAAGTAAAACAACCGAAAAATCGGGAATCTACGCGCGAAGTCGGTCTGCAGTGAATAACATTTTTTAACCGTGGTTACGGGGCGTGATAAACAGCGACAAGAATTCCATATTTTTTTTCTCGATAAAATGAAAAAAGGTAGGTTTCTTAAATAAACAATTATCGATTTGCGTTCAGCATATACATTTGCACGGAAATAGGAATGTTTTGGAAAGATTTAAAGGGGTAAAGGCCTTTGGGTCCTAGAAGGAAAGTTTACCGTTTTCAACGCACTTAATAGACTTTAGTTTTGGGAATTTTTCCTACAGCAACACATCTATAACAATAACTTGAGGAATATAACGTAAACACGTTTTATGTTCTATATGTTACGTACCTACTAATCTGAACTTATTTATAAATGGAACTTTGTCTGTGTGTGTGTGTCTGTGTGTGTGTATCCGTTACCTATAGATTACGAAACGGCTGAACCGATTTTCTTGAAAATTTACACAGTTGTACTATAAGCATCTGCGAGTGTTCTTAGCTATGTTTTGTATCGAGGTACCCCCGAAAAATATCGAAAATCGATAATCGAAAAAATCGGGTTATAGAAGGAGTGGTCCGATTTTAATCAAATTTGATACACTCATAGACAAAGACATAAGAAACGATATTCAGAAGTTTCAAGTTTGCATTTTTACACTAGTGCAGAAAATTTGATATCGATACCAGGAAATCAAAATTTGACTTACATCCATTTATTTATTTTTTTTTTTTCAGTCTAAGGTTTCGCTTTAACTGGAAACAACTATTGCTTTTTAGTCTTTCGTGCCAACGTTCAAAGTGTCTGAGCCCCAGGACCATGGATTAGTGTTAAAGCTTTCATTACACCCGAGCAACGCCGGGCTATACTGCTAGTCTTAAAATTTAGGAAAATATTTAAGTAATTTAATATCTTATTGCATTTCAGTTACTTTGACTTTATAGTTTTACTAATGAAGACTCCTGTTGAGCGAATGTTAAAAACGTATCAATAAATTTTAATTACTGTAGTTACTGCTCTTATATTTTCATGATTTAGTAAGAGCAGAAGACATAAAAAATTCAAAATTATTTTTAAATACTGTGAATCGCTGGATTGTAATAAGCTTTTCAATTTATGGTTAGTACATATTATTTACTTCCTAACAGTACTACAGCTACGAATTAATTCAATTTTCTTAAAATATTTAAAAACATACAAATTATTATAGTTATTTAAAAATCAATGAAAACATTTTTGTAAAAATTGATTATTCATAAAAAAACATTTTCTTAAGACATTAGTGTCCATAGTTATTCCTTCTAAAATAATTAAAATATTTTCTAATTAAATAATCTTTTAGTTTTATTATAATTTTGATTTTAACATTCAAACCAGATTTTCTATAACTGTGGGTCATGTTTTCCAAAAATGGGTTTAAATATTCAAAGAACTTGTTCTTATAACTTTTGTATATATAAGGCTTTACAGCAATTAATTTCTCTAAATTTCATGATACTAAATAAGTGAAGTGTAACAGATGTAAAACCAACTAAACAATCCGAGATTTTCTAAAATAAAAAAAAATTTTCTTAACTGAGTAAATAAGTCCTGAAAGTTTCATTAAATTCCATTAATTATCAGACTATTGCAAGAACTTCTAAACCAATGGGTTTTCATCGCAAAATGATATTAAAATACCCTATACTCTTGCAAACGCAAGAATAACAACATTTTAAAAAACTTGTCTAGTTTTTAAAAAGTATTAAAAATATTATTTGACAATAAATCATATCTGTTTTTTCCTCTTAAAAATAACATAAATATTTTGACGATAAATCTTATTTTTATTAAACTTGGAGAGTTTTATCCTCACGATTCGCTCATTTTCTAGTGAATTCTTGAGTAGACCAACACTGCAAACATCAATCTGACAATTATCATGAAGCGTTGATTCATGCCTATACTGTCTATCTAAAGGCATTTTATCATTCATCCCTAAAATAATAGCAAATATTATAAAATAAACAGACAGAGATAGAGAAAAAGAGTGAGAGATAGAAAGAGAGAGAGAGAGAGTAGGAGAAAAAGAGATAGACTTGCGTTCACTAAATGTAGACACGGATAGCATGTCTCTTTTTAATAACCCAATAGCTAGCGTAGCCCACACAGGACGGACAGTTTCCATAACAGGTGCAGGTGTCTATCTTTTTTTCTGTCGGTTGTCTTTGGGTTTCCTACGTTGCTTCTTGCACTTAGGTGTAACTCTGCTTAAGAAAATGTTATTATCTTCTATTCTCTACTTTAGATAATTTCTTAAAATTTAAGGAAACTTTTTAATAGTAATTTTATCTCATTTGTGGTACATATGTGTTTCGAAAACACTAATAATTATCACTAATAACTAACACTAATAGTTATAACTAATAATTATTTCGTAGACAATAGTTTCCAATCTTCATCATATGTCTTTTCCGAAATGATTGTACCATTTTACAGGGTTTATTTAATTCAGTCAGTCAAGTGCCATAAGTAAAACACTCTTGGGCGATCATATCTCGAAAGAGTCATGACTGACTGGGCAGATGATTATCCCGCAGTAGGTTGCCATTGCTTTCTGTGGTAGACTGGTTGCCAGCCAAGGCTATAGAACCCAGTCTGTCCTGTTATTTAACCCATAACTGGAATGAAAAGACAGATTAATACATTTCCCAAGGGTATTTGCGCGTAAGTGAATGCAATGAATTCAACTGGAATTCGAACTCAGCTCTCCGGTTTCTCGTTTCGAGCAGATATCCACTGCACCACAACGCACATGCTATGCTAAATTCTGTCTAAGTTTGTATGTAATGAAGTTACTCAGTTCACAGTGAGTTGTTTTTATATTGTTGTAATTAAATATCTGATGTGGACCGGTAATGCACAACGAAATGACAACGCGAAACATCGTGTGTAAATATAAGCTTGGCTTACTAATGACTGACAGACAGATAGTCTTTGCTGAGCTGAACTGAAGCCACGAGATGACTAACTCTCAGTTAATATACTGGTAGGAAGAGTCAATAGTTAAGTGGGTAACGCCCCACAACACCCCCTTTCCAAGAGCTTTTCCCCGAAAAGCTGTTTAATATTTCTTCCGTTTTCTTTTTATTCTAGATCGCCTTATTTCAGGTGAAGCTTGGGGTATCCCCGCATGAATTCGACTCTCTTCCTTGTCGCCAGCTGATATAGACCGGTATTGGATCACGAAATGATAACTCGAAACACGGTGGTAAGGTTAACAACATATATTAAGTCAAAAATAGATACAAGAGAAAACTAATATAACCTTGGCTTATTAATAACTGACAGAGAGGTAGACTGTGCTGAGCTGAACTGAAGCCACGAGAGTGATTAACTCTCTGTTAATATACTGGTAGGAAGAGTCCATAGTTAAGTGAGTAACGCACCACAACAATATGTGATAATGTTCTTTGTATGAGCCTTGAGATAAATTTAGAAATAATATTGATGGTAGTCGAACGCATTTTAGGCAACACAATAGAACATTTTCTTGGTAGTTATCCAACTTATTATAGATTTTTTGAGAGATTCTTAGATCCAATGCCAGAAATTTTAATTAACTTACTTAAAACGGTTTGGGATTCTTGTAATACGGAAAACATTTAATGGTTATTTTGTTGTTGCTTTTAAAGTAGATAATTGCCTAACAGCCCCCAACATATGAATGATAGAAAGGAACAAAGGAGAACTCTTCTTTTTTTTTTTTTTGTTATTTCAGATGTTGGGGACGGGTAAACATATTGGGTGAAATGAGAAGACAGTAATTGCAAAAAATTAGTAGCTTGCACAAATTTGACTGTGTACATTCTACTCAAAAGAAGATACCGTTTGTTTATCGAAGACAAACATCAATTGTTACTCATTAAATTGATTTATTTTAAAGTTGAAATTAACCATTGTTCCGCAACGAAATATTTTATTGATCCAATACTTAGATTTAATGTCAGTTGAAATTCATAAAATATTCTCTTATTTTTTTAAGGAAAATATATTTATCAACCCATTCTTATTTATTTTTTCTAGTAATGAAAATTTTCTAAGTATAGATGTAGTAGAAAGCCAAAAGTATAGGACACCCAGTGAAGATTAGACTCAATATTCAGTCGTAACTGATCTAGTGAGACAGGCTTGTTACTCATTACACAACCTTCAAATGCTCAAACTATTTCTGGGAATGGTGGTCTCATTAAACTTTTCTTTAATGCAGAGTCGGAAATCAACATTTTTATTATATCTTTATTTTATCTTTTTGTTATATGTGCTATCCATTTTAGTTGTTGGTGTTGGTTGTGTTAAAACGATATGTTTTTTATGTAATTCTTTGTTTTTACAGTTCATTTGTTCGCTATTATATATCGCCTTGATGGTGTGTCTTTTTAAAAACTAAATAATTAATTCCCATTAATATGTTTTTAATATTTGACTTGAAAACAAAATGAAATTGTCGATAGTAAATAATTATTTGCGCACTCCACATTGAATTTCCTTCTCACCTATACTACATATATTATTGCTGATTTCTCTTAGGTTTTTACAAAGATAATGGCTGATTTCAGAAACATAATTTTATTCTTGAGAAATTAATTATAGAAATGTTGAAGTTAGCCATAATACGAACTTTGAGTATCTATGCACCTCTGCCATCGATCAAAGAGAATGTTTATTCCTCGTTGATAAAAAGTTATTGGCTGTGAAGCAACGAAATTTGAAAGCTGATTCCACCTCTCATTTAAACCTAAAAGTTTTACTATTTAAAAAAGTACTTAAGCGCTTATAAATGATAATCCCTGATTAGGAGATTATGGAAGATGTGGTAAACTATCGTATATGTAGCCGGGAATTATTGCGAGCAGAATTGACGACGTTGATTCAACGATGCATGTCTCATTTTTTGCAGGTGTGCATGCATTTCAGTAAGTTGATTACAGTAAAGTTCTGCATTATTGCCCCTGATTGACTTCCAGGAAGTTGTAAAAGCTAATGGATAATCCCAATTGCATATCACTAGACAATTGCATATCACTAGACAGATCATTACATTTTGCTGATGCAATTTTTATTCAGTCAAACATGTTTGGGGGACTCATCACGACCAAACCATTGACCTGATTATTTACGTTCATCATGAAGAATTAACGCATCATCACAAGAAAGGGGATCATTGGTGTTACGCAGAGAGAACAACGAGCACACTTCAAACCGCCTAAGTTTTGATTTTAATTGAGATAATGAGAATCCGATTTATCGAGTTTCAATATAAATATTTTGCAGTCATCTTTGACGACACGGACACACTCATAGGCAAATATTAGTAATTTTATTCTCTACAATTTTACTTCATTCGGGATATTTAAATATTGATCGTTAATATTCACATATAAGTTTTACAAATTTTATATACATCACAGAAATCAACTTTTATTATTGTGTTATTTAAATTTTTATTTAAGTTTTATTTTCGATAAAAAATATCTTTTAAAACAATCTTAGAATGAAATAAAAATGTTTTTTTCAGAAAATAAGTGAAAAAAACACGGTGCCAAGGAGAAAAGGGGAAATCCAACGGAGAATCTGTATGTGATCAATACCGACTTGGCAGCTCGAGTTTCTTTTCCCCATGCCAAATAGAACAAATAAAATAAGTTTATTGCAGTGCTGACACCAAGCGTCTGGGACATTTCTCTGATATTTTGACATGGGTTTTGGTCAACAACTGTTTTCAATTCTTCGTTCTCAAGACTGCATGACCATCCTCTATCTTCTTTGTATTCACGGTTCTCATCACGAGTACGGAATTCTGGAACCACTTTCGTACTGTCCGAAGAGTTTCTGACCCATCGTTTCGTGCTCTGTTGATATTGGCAGAAATTTGGGAGGCACTGTGTCCAAGTTTGAACTCATATAAGAAAAGTAAAAGAAAATCATATTTTGTCACATTCATAATTAAAGGCTTCTATACTTTACTAATATTTCTGTCTGAAAATAAGTTAAAAATTATTAAAGAGCACACTTTTCAAAACACAACACTTCTAGCGAGTATTATTTTTGTAACAAATACATCGAAGGAATTAAAGTGTTTAGATAAATTCAATGCACATTCTGAAATTTTCTGATGGATTTACGGTATGTGTAATCATTACTTTCATTGCAAAGCTTAATTGTAGAATAACAATCAAATAACAACACTTACCGGCGTAAGGGTTCCAGGTAGCGTCCAACTGGCAGACAGAAATAATGCAGGTTGTAACTCGATACAAACCCTACTGTATTTACTAGGCTTCCCACGCAAGCCCGGATGTGACACATGGTCATTTTAATGTGGGAGTTCCCAGCCATATAGCCGGGCCAAAAATATGTCTGTCTATTTTTACCGAGTCGTGGTTCTACCCTTCGGCGGAACCACGACTGGGTTTGTGCTCTCTGCTCGGAAGCAGAGAGCTGACAGTGCTATAGGGTTACAGAGCAGTCATCCGAAGACGACTGCTCCAATACAAACCCTGCTGTATTTACTAGGCTTCCCACGCAAGCCCGGATGTGACACATGGTCATTTTAATGTGGGAATTCCCGGCCATATAGCCGGGCCAAAAATATGTCTGTCTATTTTTACCGAGTCGTGGTTCTACCCTTCGGCGGAACCACGACTGGGTTTGTGCTCTCTGCTCGGAAGCAGAAAGCTGACAGTGTTATAGGATTATAGAGCAGTCATCCGAAGACGACTGCTCCAATGCAAACCCTGCTGTATTTACCAGGCTTCCCACGCAAGCCCGGATGTGACACATGGTCATTTTAATGTGGGAGTTCCCAGCCATATAGCCGGGCCAAAAATATGTCTGTCTACTTTTACCGAGTCGTGGTTCTACCCTTCGGCGGAACCACGACTGGGTTTGTGCTCTCTGCTCGGAAGCAGAGAGCTGACAGTGTTATAGGGTTACAGAGCAGTCATCCGAAGACGACTGCTCCAATACAAACCCTACTGTATTTACTAGGCTTCCCACGCAAGCCCGGATGTGACACATGGTCATTTTAATGTGGGAATTCCCGGCCATATAGCCGGGCCAAAAATATGTCTGTCTATTTTTACCGAGTCGTGGTTCTACCCTTCGGCGGAACCACGACTGGGTTTGTGCTCTCTGCTCGGAAGCAGAGAGCTGACAGTGTTATAGGGTTACAGAGCAGTCATCCGAAGACGACTGCTCCAATACAAACCCTACTGTATTTACTAGGCTTCCCACGCAAGCCCGGATGTGACACATGGTCATTTTAATGTGGGAATTCCCGGCCATATAGCCGGGCCAAAAATATGTCTGTCTATTTTTACCGAGTCGTGGTTCTACCCTTCGGCGGAACCACGACTGGGTTTGTGCTCTCTGCTCGGAAGCAGAAAGCTGACAGTGTTATAGGATTATAGAGCAGTCATCCGAAGACGACTGCTCCAATACAAACCCTGCTGTATTTACCAGGCTTCCCACGCAAGCCCGGATGTGACACATGGTCATTTTAATGTGGGAGTTCCCAGCCATATAGCCGGGCCAAAAATATGTCGTTCTACTTTTACCGAGTCGTGGTTCTACCCTTCGGCGGAACCACGACTGGGTTTGTGCTCTCTGCTCGGAAGCAGAGAGCTGACAGTGTTATAGGGTTACAGAGCAGTCATCCGAAGACGACTGCTCCAATACAAACCCTACTGTATTTACTAGGCTTCCCACGCAAGCCCGGATGTGACACATGGTCATTTTAATGTGGGAATTCCCGGCCATATAGCCGGGCCAAAAATATGTCTGTCTATTTTTACCGAGTCGTGGTTCTACCCTTCGGCGGAACCACGACTGGGTTTGTGCTCTCTGCTCGGAAGCAGAGAGCTGACAGTGTTATAGGGTTACAGAGCAGTCATCCGAAGACGACTGCTCCAATACAAACCCTACTGTATTTACTAGGCTTCCCACGCAAGCCCGGATGTGACACATGGTCATTTTAATGTGGGAATTCCCGGCCATATAGCCGGGCCAAAAATATGTCTGTCTATTTTTACCGAGTCGTGGTTCTACCCTTCGGCGGAACCACGACTGGGTTTGTGCTCTCTGCTCGGAGGCAGAGAGCTGACAGTGTTATAGGGTTGTAGAGCAGTCATCCGAAGACGACTGCTTCAATACAAACCCTACTGTATTTACTAGGCTTCCCACGCAAGCCCGGATGTGACACATGGTCATTTTAATGTGGGAATTCCCGGCCATATAGCCGGGCCAAAAATATGTCTGTCTATTTTTACCGAGTCGTGGTTCTACCCTTCGGCGGAACCACGACTGGGTTTGTGCTCTCTGCTCGGAGGCAGAGAGCTGACAGTGTTATAGGGTTGTAGAGCAGTCATCCGAAGACGACTGCTTCAATACAAACCCTACAAACTATGACTGGAATCAAGTTAGTATTTATACAGAAATTCTTCCACTCATTTACCAGCATCCAATCACAGCCGAAGCAATGGACTATCCCATTTGAGCACAATGAGATGCTCCAGGGCACCATAAATAGCTCTCTTTCTCAAGGTGGATTTATTATGATCTCAGATTTTTCCACAACTGAGTGCTTATCTTAACAACAGATATGTTCTACAGTTAATCTGAAAACAAGAGAGATTCTTTGGTTGGGACATATATATATCAGTTGTTTAAATGATAAAGGCCCATTTCTGTAACTTTATACACACGCAGAACGTAGTCTAGAAAAAATGAAAATAGCTGAAACTGTCATTCTATTCTTGTTGTACACTTGATGATGCTTAAAATAAATCAGCGCTTAGAAGTTGACCAGTCAAAGAAATCTTTGTAGATCAATATATGTCTTCTATCAGGTCAGGGTATTTAGTTGACGTAGTATCAACATAGCAGGTATGTACTTTTTATTCAAAATACACGGTTTCATTGTAGTTGTTTGACAACATATACGCTATCATTTCACATCTCATTAGATCGAAATTACAAATGTTTCTTTAAAACGTACTTTTGAAGATGGTCGTATACGTAATTAGCAAAGTACTTAATATTCTGTTTTTAGCTATAAATAGTACAATAGAGATTCCTCTATCCGTGTAACGATCATTTAGGAAGTACTTTTCTTCGGAATATATTTCTGCGTGATAGACTCTATTACATCGGAATGTATTTCTGATTACAGATTTTCTTCAATAAACAGAGAAACTTATTTTTTTCAAATCAAGAAGAATGTAAATTATCTCCTCCTTTAATGTCAAGTGAAGCTTTATTAACTGTCTTTAGTTTCTCATGTCTTCCTTGACTTTTTCATAACTAGATTCGTTATTATCAAAGTTTATAGAAAATAACTTTTATCATTCGTGTATACACTCATGTACACCTTATTTCTTCCCCTTAAAGTCTGACTGGTGTAGCGTATATCAGTTTACCCTGCATTTTACCAGTTTACTTATTAAATTTCTCTATTATGATTTAGATGAAATAAGCTCGGGTTATGGCTTTAGATATCGCGAAGTTGTATAGCATTCTTAACAAGCTCAAACGCTATGGTATGTCTGGTCGTGTGTTTGACTTTTATTCTATAGTTCCTTACAAATCCTTATTAACAAATACGTTAATGAAACGTGGTGAACGGCTACACATCTAGATCATTTTACATAGATGCGGGTTTCCCTAAGGCTTTATCCTTTGGTATACTTTGTTTCTGATCTTCATCAATGATTGGTTCCTAATTAGGCATTTATGCTGATAATAAAACTCTTGCCTTTAAGTATAACGTGTCTGACGTAGTAAGACTGGCCCAACTCTCGAACATTATTTTCAATCAGTTGTTAACTGAAGCAAAAAATGGCTAGTAAATTTTAACGCCTGCAAATCAAAACTGCTATTTTTTTAAACATGATGTAGAACCACTTGACCGTCTATCAGTATGTCTGATGCTAACATCCAAAAGAATTACTCATTGCGCCTTCTTCGTCTCAGGTTTTGTGCTGTCATAAACTGAAGTGATTATGTTGAATCAATCACAACGTCTGCCGCCAAAAAGTTTGCTTCGGTGTGTCGTTCAGACGATTTTTCTCGCCATAATCCATCTTGCATATTACCAAAACTACGATTCGCTCGTGCATTAGAAATTGTTGCTATATCTGATCATTTGCTTCTCTAAATATCTCGAGATTCTATAAAAGTATTTAAACAAGACTCTCTCGTTAGAGACCATACATCTCGACCTCACCCCCTTTCCCGCCTTTATGACACGGCTTTCCTTTATATTTTCTATGAATTGTTTCTTCCTTGCAACATCGATCTCAGTATTTACGCTTACATGTGGTACAGTGGATATCGGCACGGAACGAAAAACCGGGAGCCGAGTTCGAATTCCAGTTGAATCCATTGTATTCACTTACGCGCAAATACCCTTGGGAAAGGTCTTAATCCGTCTCTTCCTTCCAGTTATGAGTCAAATAGCAGGACAGATTGGGTTCTATAGCCTTGGTCGGCAACCAGTCTACCGCAGAAAGCAATGGCAACCTACTGCGAGATAATCTTCTGCCCAGTCAGCCATGTCTTAAAAGAGACATGATCGCCCAAAGCGTGTATCACGTATGGCACTTTAGTTGGAATCATGATTAAGGCTACTACTTGTCATAAAATGGGGGATCGGTTTTCTATTGTTATGAAGTAATAAACTGATCCCCCACTTATTACTACTTAATAATATAATACATTTCTTCCCCCTCTAGTTATGAGTCAAATAACAGGACAGATACGGTTCTATAGCCTTGGTCGGCAACCAGTCTACCGCAGAAAGCAATGGCAACCTACTGCGGGATAATCTTCTGCCCAGTCAGTCATGTCTCTTTCGAGACATGATCGCTCAAGCATGTTTCACTTAACTGACTGACTGATTATAATAATTGGAATCGTGATTAAAGCTTCTACTGGTCAAAAAGTGGGGGATCGGTTTTCTATTGTTATGAAGTAATAAACTGATCCCCCAGTAATTACTATGTAATAATATAATACATCTCTTCCCTCTCTAGCTATGAGTCAAATGAAAGGACAGATTGGACTCTATAGTCTTGGTCGGCAACCAGTCTACCGCAGAAAGCAATGGCAACCTACTGCGGGATAATCTTCTGCCCAGTCAGTCATGTCTCTTCATCGAGACATGATCGCCCAAGTGTGTATCACGCATGGTACTTAACTGACTGATTGGTTGGTAATAAGGGTTTAATTAAATCGCAAATGACCAAAATTATTATTGTAACGTTATTGTTGTAGGGATTTTCGCGTTCAGTTCTGGAAGGTATCATGTTAAAATTAATTTACACCTGATTTTTCTGATAGACACGGGGTGCAAAGTCTATTACGGTATTTTCTTATGATATGTCATTTCCTATATTTGAATTTATTAATCTGACCATAAAACTCTAAATCTCATCCTAACATAATTAAAGTATGGTGCCCAGAAAAATGTATTTATGATTTCTTAATTGGAAATGTATGGCATAGTTGATACCGGCCTAAAATCTTGGATCGGTTTTTTGATTTTAAATTCCGCGTCTGACAATAACAATAGAAAACCGATCCCCCATTTTATGACAAGTAGTAGCCTTAATCATGATTCCAACTAAAGTGCCATACGTGATACACGCTTTGGGCGATCATGTCTCTTTTAAGACATGGCTGACTGGGCAGAAGATGTATCCCGCAGTAGGTTGCCATTGCTTTCTGCGGTAGACTGGTTGCCGACCAAGGCTATAGAACCCAATCTGTCCTTTCATTTGACTCATAGCTAGAGTGGGAAGAGATGTATTATATTATTACATAGTAATTACTGGGGGATCAGTTTATTACTTCATAACAATATAAAACCGAACCCCCACTTTATGATCAGTAGAAACTTTAATCATGATTCCAACTATTATATTCAGTCAGTCAGTTAAGTGCCATACGTGATACTCGCTTGGGCGATCATGTCTCGAAAGAGACATGGCTGACTGGGCAGAAGATTATCCCGCAGTAGGTTGCCATTGCTTTCTGCGGTAGACTGGTTGCCGACCAAGGCTATAGAACCCAATCTGTCCTGCTATTTGAGTCGTTATATTTACTTTTACTTTCGAAAAGTTATGTATCGGCCTTTTTAACCAGAGTTATAAGTTATGTAGCAGGGTGAATTATGTCCTCTGGACTTGGATGGCCACCGCTCTAAAAGAAAACCAACTAAAAAAAAAAAATTAAATATGAGACCAACCCAGAAAAGTTAGTGTTGCAATCAATATCATTGTAACACTGTAAGTGTTCCTGATGCGCACACGTTAAACTATCGACGGACCCTGGATTCAAACCCCGGAATAGATATTTGCAGAATATCTCTGAGTGTATATTTTTCCTTTTCTTTTGGAAATGCGAATAAAGAGAAGAAAGAAATATGCGCTAGTGTGGCTAAGAGATCGGGGGAGAGGCGAAGCACAAGGAATTCACGAAGTGACATCGACTGATATGAGAGCAATTCAACAATTACCAGATGACAAGCCTGCCTCACGATGGGAGATAACTCTGTTACTTCCTTCCTTGTTTGTTTGTTTCTCTCCCCTTCTCTCTCGGAGAAAGCGATAAAGGAGCGACTGAAAACGTAATTGTCGTTAGATTCCGAAAAAAAGACCACCCATGTAAGGAAGAAATTTTAATTAATGCTGACAGGTGAATGTACAAAGTCAACAGGATCTTGTCTCCAAACTTCCAGATCGGTAGACATCTGCGCAAAATAGTAAGCGGGTGATTGAAGTCAAATACACGAAATTGACATTCGACTTTTATGGAGAGACATTTCGAACACATACCAATCCATGCCAAATTGAAACGGATTCGACAAAAAAAAAACGGATTAAAAAAAAGAGACGTCAGAAGAACAAAAAGAGAAAAGAGAAGAGAACCTAACGAATCGCGTTGCAGTGAAAACGCGAGAAATCCTCTCTTCCACAATAGAAAACACGTCCATCGTTTCTTAGCAGAAGCCAACAGAAGGGGAACATAAAGACTGTATTACCTTTAACAACAAATAGCCATAGCAGCAGCAAGAAAGTTGTGGACTCTGAAAGAAGTGGGATTGTATTTTATTATAATTTTCTTTTTTTTACTCTCTCTCACTCTCACTTTCTCACTATCTCTTTCTCTCTCTTTCTTTCTCTCTCTTTCTCTCTTGGTGTGCAAAGAGATACAATATAATGATTAGTCTACATAGTCTTTGTTATCTTTTGTTTTTGCTGTGGTCTATTTCCCTTATTTCAGCATTATGCACCCAACCATCTCTTGATTTTCAGTTGTCGAGAAATGCAGCACGAAGACAACTGCTACCGCTTTGAGTTCTTAACTTTCTCTGAAATCAGAAATCACAACGTGACAGGAGATGTGAGGGATTTCGACTGATAATTTGACATCTTTGTTCACCTGGGGACGGAACGGAGGCCAACAGCTACTGACTCAAATGCAACTAACTTACGTCCACTTAACGCATTCAACAGACATACTTGAATCTTGAGACCCGGGGTGGTTTGGGTCATAAAATAATTACACTGCTTTATAAAACACAGGTTGATATTACAAAAGTTTAAAGTAATTAAACTACTATGCAAAACACGAATAGTCACGAAAAATAATATTTGAAACAATTACACTGTTTTATAAACACGGGTTGACAT
Organism: Ascarosepion bandense; assembly: GCA_037127315.1. Classification (NCBI taxonomy): domain Eukaryota; kingdom Metazoa; phylum Mollusca; class Cephalopoda; order Sepiida; family Sepiidae; genus Ascarosepion; species Ascarosepion bandense. Next base: position 346,851 of record JBBBDQ010001246.1, on the reverse strand, counting down.
TAGAAAACAGTTTTGAAATAGTTAAACCACATTATTAAAAATAGGTTGACACTGAAAATAATGTTTGAAATAAATAGACTATTTTTTAAAACACGGATAGTCATAAAAACACAGTTTGATACAATTGCACTGCTTTATAAATAAGTGTTTACACTAAAAATAATGTCTGAATTAAATGCACCACTTTAGATAAGACAGGTTGACACAAAATATAATTCCTGAAGTAAATAAATCGCTTTGTAAAACCCAGGTTGTCACTAAAAATAACGTTTGAAGTGAATAATCTATTTATAAAACTCGTTTAGTAGCTAAAATTGAAATTATTTTGAAATAATAAAACTGCGTTGTTACAATGAAAGTAGAAACTAATTAAACTGCTTCATAAAAGAGACGTTTACACTTGAAACAAAGTTAAAAATAATTGTACTGTATTATAAAAGACAGGTACTCACTAAAAATAACGTTTTAAATAATATACTGCTTTATAAACGATGAGTTGCCACAAAAAATAATATTTGAAGTTATTAAAAAATGTTAACACAAAAATAAAGTTTGATGTTGTGATAAAAATACGAAATAAAAATAATTTTCTTTACTACTCTATTTTCAAATTCGCGGGTTAGTGCAGAAATCTATTTTGTCACCAACAATAAAAAAGACTGCCTTCGTGCTGAGGAAAAAATCAAGGTAAATTTCGCGAGCAGGTGTCTGATATTTATTAATCAACGAAAACAGAACGATTTACAGATACCAAATTGAACTTTCAATGATCCGTGTAATATGTCTTTTTTTTTTTTTTTATCATTTCACCCCGAGCAAGGCAGAAACGCCACTGATGTGCAGGGGGTTACATAAATGTAGAAAGATTAATTAGAAAAGAGTGAGGAGTACAAGCTAGTTAGAAAAAAACCAATGACAGATACATGGGCGGAGTGAAAGTGAAGATTATACAGGGGAGGGGAGAGAGCTAGAGTCCAGTGGTTAGTAGGTGAGTATTAACTTTGCTTTTAAATTTCTGGAGGTTGTAGCCGTCAGAAAAGCAAGAATACGGGAGTGAATTCCACAGGCGGGAAGTGTGAGAGAGGAAGCTGCAGGAGTAGAATTGTCGTCTGCGTTTGGCTAACCTGACTGTGAATGGGTGGGACCCAGTTGCCAGTCTGGTTGCACGGGTAAACACCTGTTGAGGAGGCATCAGTGACTTAAGCTCATCCGAGCAGAAGCCATGAAAGTATTTATAGAAGAGACAGAGGGAGGCCACATTTCGACGATGAAAGTGGCTGCAGTCGAGTCGCCAGATCAGTACCTATCACATTACAGACTCTCCTTTGGAGCTTGTCAAGAACACTGAGGAGAACGGCAGGGGCACCTGACCATAAATGGCAGCAGTACTCCATTCTTCCCGCCCAAAAATGAGTTTGCATGTAAGCTGAATACTTGATCGAAGTACAATGCGAGCTGATGGACGAGGGAGCAGAGAACAGACAATGCATCACAATGTAACAGAAAATGTCGACCGCCGATCTGACACAACTCTCTTTACGAGAGTGCACGAGTATGAGACTCGCAAACTCTTAATTTCTTTCTCGTGATGTTTTCTTCATCTCTCCTTCGTCCTCTTCACTAACCCTGCCGTCTACAGAAAAAAAAAACAAAAAAAAACATGACATTACTAATAATTTGTTGATACACTAAGCGAAAACATAGATTTATCTTTATCTGTACAATTCATATTTCGCTCAAATTAATGAACTCTTAATCTTTAAACTCCTTATGACACTTTCTCTTAGAACATTTTCACAGTAAATAAATGAATATGTACAAATTTATGTTATGCTGTTCGATAAATAATTTTCATTCATTTATACAAAGGAGACAGTTCTATCTTTCTTCATCTTCTTCTTCTATGTGCCCTGTCCCTTCAGGACGTAGGCGATCATGGATCTCCACGTCTCCCTATCCCTTGTGGCTCTTAGTATGTTTGCTCCTGTTGCTCCTGGCAACCCCCGTTCCGTCATCCACCTGATCAGACTCTGCAGATATGTTATCCGCTGCCTTCCTCTGTCTCTCCTTCCTTCTATCTGACCAGTCAGTATCAGGTTCTCCAGGCTCTCCTTCCTCATTGCATGTCCCAGGAACTTCAGTTGTCTCTTCCTGATGCTCAGCATCAATTTCCTTTTTGTTGCCATTCTTTCTAACACTTCGTCGTTGCTTGTATGCTCAGTCCACGATATCCGTAGCATCCTTCTGTAGAACCACATTTCGGCCGCTTCCAGTTTTGTCCTCATTTTCGATGATATTGTCCAGCATTCACAGCCGTACTGAAGAACTGACATCACGTAGCAGTCTAGCACTCTTTTCTTCGTTTCTGTTGAGATCTTCCTGTGTGTTAGTATTTTGCTCATCTTCTGGAACGCGTCCTTTGCCATGCCAATTCGCCTTCATGCTTAGCTCAAAGTAAATTTAAAAGACTTGATCGGTTCCCCTATTTCAATGCAAATACACTGCTTTATAGCACAAAGTTAGACAAAAAATAAAGTTGTAAGCTGTTTTGTCAAATTTGGTACTCATTAAAATAACATTCAAACGATAACCTTGGTTTTTAAAACACAGGTTCAGACAAACATCAGCGTTTAAAGAAATTACATTTTTGTAAAATTTTGATACTCATTAAAATAATATTTTAGATAAATACATTAAAACCTAAAACCCAGGTTGACATTAAAAAACACATTTAAAGCAATTACGCTGTTTTGTAAAAATTCAATTGTCATTAAAATTAACGTTTTTAATAATTACACTACTTTTGAAAAAATTGGTTGGCATTAAAACTAATGTTTTAAATAATTACACTAGGTTTTAAAACATTGGTTGTTATTAAAAATAACGTTTTAAATAATTACACTGTTTTTTAAAACATCGGTTGTCATTAACATTAACATTAATGTTTTAAATGACTTCACTGCTTTTTAATATTTCCGTTGTCATAAAAAAATAACGTTTTAAATATACGTATTGCTTTTCAAAACATCGGTTGTAATTCAAAATAACGTTTTAAATAATTACTTTGCTTTTAAAACATCGGTTGACATTAAAATTAACGTTTTAAATAATTACACTGCTTTTAAAACATCGGTTGACATTAAAATTAACGTCTTAAATAATTACACTGCTTTTAAAACATCGGGTGACATTAAAATTAACGTTTTAAATAAATGCACTGCTTTTTAAAACATCGGTTGTCCTTCAAAATAACGTTTTAATTATTCTGCTTATAAAGACTTCGACTGTAATTACAAGTAACATTTTAATTAATATACTGCTTTTAAAACTCCGATTGTCATTAAAATTAGCGTTTATAAATAGTTATACTGCCTGTAAAAACTTCAGTTGTCATTAAAATAATTTTTAAAATAATTACACAACTTTTTAAAACTTCGGTTATCATTAAATTTTTTTAAATAATTACACTGCTTTTTAAAAAGTAAGTAATCAGTAAGAATAACTATTGAAGTAATTACACAACTTGAATAAACAGAGATTGATAAAAAAAACAAGTTTGAATTATATACACTCCTTCATAAAACCCCTGTAGACACTAAAATAAAGTCTGAAATATATACTTCATTTTATTATAAAACGGTTGGCACTAAAATAACGTTAGAATTAGTGACACTCTTTCTAACACTTTGGTTCTCACTCATAAAGCACTGTCACTAAAAGTAAATTTTGAAGAAATTAAACTGCTTTGTAAAACATGTGTAGTTACTTAAATAGCGTTTGAAAAAATTGCACTAGTATATGAAACAGGGGATGACACTGAAAATAAAGTTTGAAATAATTACACTACTACAAGTTTCGTCATTAAAATAACTTTTTAAATAATTATAATTATTTATCAAGCTGAGGTTATATCTAAAATAATGTTTGACTTAATTATATTCATTTATAAAACATGTGTTACATAAAAAATAACGTCTAAAATAATTACACTACCTTATAAAAGACACTCTCTTGAAAATAAAGTTTGAAATGCTTACACCACATTATGAAGCGCGGGTTGGCACTCAAAAGAGAGATTTAAGTAATTACATTGCTTTATTATGACAATATTTAACATGGCGTACGGACAATATTTAACATGGCATACGGACAATATTTATCATGGCGTACGGACGAAAAAGAGTTAACTAAAGCCATTTTAATTTTTACGGACGAAAAGGGATTAGAGAAAACAATTTTATTATATATTCGGACGAGAAAGGGCTTAAGAACACGGTGTTATTTTTTCTTTTTGTCAGAAAAACATTCGTTTTCCCAAGATTGCAAACTGGTTAAAAATAGAAATGAGATAGAATCGCATAACATGATTGTTATTACCCAGTAAAACATATCTGGGCTTTTGAAGGTCAAATGTCAAGCAGCCTTAGTGAAAGAAGTGAAACAGACTAACATTGCGTACAGGCAAAAAGAAGTGCAAAAAGAAATTTTTCTTCTAATAAATTTTCAGGTAAAACTCGGCGAAATAGAGCTGAGATAATTAGAAGTCAAATGTCAAAACCACCTTGTTGAAATAAGTGTAACAGACCAGTATTACGTAGACGAAAAACAATTCTGAAAAAAATTTTTGTTTTGTTTTTGTTTTTTTAATCCCTAAATACTTGGGTGAAATTCGGCGAAATACAGCTGACATGTTTAGGAGGTCAAATTTCAAAGCCGCCTTGTTGAAAGGCATAGAAAAAATGATTTAAAAAAAAAGAATTTTATTCATGTTTCCCCAGATGAAAATTCGGCGAAACAGTTAATACGATTAGAGAGGAAAGGTAAAATTAATTTTGTTGAGAGAAGACATTTGTTAATGGTTGGGAAAATTATCATGCCAAATTTCCCCGAGAGAGATTGACGTCTGTAATAGCTCCTTCCAAAGAGGAGGGCGAAATCTTCCAGAATTGGAAGTGTGAAATAAAGAAAAGGTAAGACGTCAACAAGGAGGAGGGGGAAATTTTCCATGACTGAAAGTGTGAAGCAGAAAAAGAGGATTGGTTGAATTTTCGGATATTTGCATAAAAACTTTTATGCGTCCTCACCACACCAGTAAAAAGGAACACACATAAATACGAGAGCCCACAAGGGCTAAAGTTAGTTCCCGACAGTTCCCGTTCCAGCACCTCAGCTGTCGCCACCCGCAGTTCAATTCGAGTCCCCGTCAGTTGAAGTTTGTAGTTTCCAGTTGCCACCCAAGTTTGAAGTAATAATAACAAAAGTTGTCTGCTGAAGAAGAGAAAAATTTGACGAATATTTTTGCAAAGTACAAACGTCGGTACTTGAATTACCAGTTACCTAAAGTCTGACCACCTTAGAGAAACTAGTCGAAGTTTTCGTTCCGTAGCCAATTTTTAGGCACGGATTGGGAAAATAAAAGAAAAAGAACTGTAATTATTATTTTCTTGTTTTTGTTTTTTTTTATTTTGTGTATATATATATATATATATATATACACCATCTAATGATTTATTCAGGCGTCACCCATTTATATTTCCAAAATTGATGCCGTTTTATTTTCACAATTGTGCGCGCGTATCCACACTGATAATTCATCTTAACTCTCTTAAGATCAAAATCACAACGTGGGTAAGAGAGATTACAGTTCAAGATGTCAACCCAAAGACCAGCTGCTGTGTCAACGCCATCAACGACCGACGAGTGTGGGCTGATTGCTTGTTGTCAGACCAGAATCGATCCTAATTTAAAGGATTAAGCAGCATGTCCAATCTAGATTTCTTAATCCGGAAGCCCGTATGAGCCTGCTACTGAATACTTCCGGGTTAGTTATTACTAAACATTTGATAAATAGCAGGGATTGTGTGACTGACTTTAGTGCGAACCGGATTTCTGTTTTGTCAGGTTGCACTCGTTATTTAATTTGCAGGCATTGGAGTCACTGTATATTAAGTCCAGGAAGCCGTCTCACTGGTAACAGAGAAATTGCCTCCTTAGACTTCAGTGTCTAATGTTTACGGATAGAGGAATAAAAGAGGAAAAATAATTCCTTCATTTTTTTCTTTTCCTGTTTATTCCTTTTAACTATCTATAATTTTTTTCCTTCATTTTTAAATTTTAAAAAATTAAATAAATTTTCTAGATGACCCTGAAAAGGTTGTGATTGAAACCGGTCGGTTGTTTTTCTTTCGTTTTTATATTTTTTATTGATTATTTTGTTTTCTTCTATAATACCTGTAAGTATTACATTTTATATATTTCAGACATTAATACGGTTTTATACTACTGATAATTTTATTTATTTATATATATATATATATATATATATATATATATATATATTCCTTCTGTGACGCTTAGGAGGTTAGGATTATTTTTTTATGTTCTAATGTGAGATACTCAACACCAGGTATAACCGTATATACGTTGCCGTCATTTCAGACGGCATATCAATATAAATATTTTGCAGTCATCTTTAACGACACGGATACACTCATAGGCAAATATTTGTAATTTACATTTTATTCTCTACAATTTTACTTCATTCGGGATATTTAAATATTGATCGTTAATATTCACATATTAAATTTAAGTTTTACAAATTTTTTGGCAATTTTTTTATTTTCTTATTTATATACATCACTGAAATCAACTTTTATTTTTGTGTTATTTAAATTTTTATTTAAGTTTTATTTTCGATAAAAAATATCTTTTAAAACAATCTTAGAATGAAATAAAAATGTTTTTTTTTTTCAGAAAATAAGTGAAAAAACACGGTGCCAAGGAGAAAAGGGGAAATCCAACGGAGAATCTGTATGTGATAAATACCGACTTGGCAGCTCGGCTGCAGTCGCTCTCTCAGCGGCGTGACGTGGCTTCACAGTGTCTGTTCTATAAATATTTTCACAGCTCCTGCGCCAATGAACTTAGCTCACTTATGCCTCCTATGTATGAATTTACTCGAGCTACTAGATTAGGTCCCACCCTTTTACAGTGAAACCGATAAAATGTAACCGCAATTTCTGCTCTAACAGATTCTTCTTTTGCTCTTCTCGCCTATAAAATCCCCTTCTATATACTTGCTTTCCCGACAGCTGCAATATCCAGGAAATTAAATGTAAGGTCAATAGACATCTCTTATCTCACTAACTCGCATCCATTCTCTCCAGCTCTTTTCTCCATCCACTCCACCCCCATTACACTGATATTCTCCTCTGTCTATTACCCTCATGACATTTCCTATAACTAACCACTTTTCTCATCACTTTCCTGTATGTGACCCTCTGCGCAACAGTTGTAGTAGAATGCCTTGCTTGGAGTAAAATGATTAAAAAAATGTAACTGCAATTTATACTCTTCTCGCAATTCCTGCTTGTGAAATTCCCTTTTATATACGTGCTTCCCCGACAGCTAACAATATCCAAGAATTTAAATGTAAGGTCAATAGACATCTCTTATCACACTAACTTGCATCCATTCTCTCGAGCTCTTTTTTCATCTGCTCCACTCACATCATTGGTATTCTCATCCTCTTGACATTTCCTATAACTAACCCCTCTTTCTCATCACTTTCCCCTATGTAACTCCCTGTGCAACAGTGGCAGTAAAACTGCCTTGTTTGGGCTGAAATGATAAAAAAACAGTCAAGTTAAAGAATGAATAAAATGGTGAGCAAGAGGAAGAAAAAAAAATGAAATGGAAACACAAAATAGAAGAACAATGAAAAGAGAATTCAAAGAAAGCAAGAAATAAGAAAAAAGAGTAAAAAAGAAATTAATGCAGAAACAGAGAAACCGGAACAAGGAAAGATCTTTAAGAAAGCCAGGAAGAAAAAAAAAGAAAGGAGATAAATGGGTGAAAAAATATAACCAGGAAACGAGGAAATAGCATAACGGTAGAAAAAGAAAGAGGAATAAAAGGAAAGAAAAAAACAAGATACAGAAATAGAATTGAAAGTAAAGAGAATATACCTTTGAATGAAAGGAGTATTCTCTTTATTGAAAAGAAAAATAGGAAAGAAAATAGATGAAGTGTAATGACAAAAGCAAATAAGAAATAGAGAGTAAAAGCAAAAAGAGAAACAAGAAAATCTTAAACGAGTGAAGAAATAAGGATAAATGAAACAGAGAAAGAGAAATTGTACAGAAAATTCAATGAAGCAAGATTGAAGAAAATGATAAAATGACGAAAAAAGATTCTGAATAATAACCAATTGAAACAAACCAAAGAGCAATAAATTTATCAGCTTAAAAACAAGAAAAAGAAATAAATAACCGAAAAAAAAACCTCAAACAAACGCTAGGAATAGTGTATACAGCCCCAGACCAACAAAAACAACTACACACACACACACACAAAAAAAAAAAAACAATAAAAGAGATATAATTTCTTTTTTCATAATAATTTGAAATTGAAATATCAAAGATTTAAAATTTATATTCTTTGTCCCCATTTTTCCCGCTGATTTTATTCATGAACACGCATGCGCATATCAAACAAAGACTTTACGTAGCTGTTAACTTCTAAAATTCGAAATAATAACATGGATTCTATACAAACAACTATTTTCGATGAAGAATTAAGTTATCCAAAGTTTTCTCTGCTCGTGCTTCGGAATCTCATGCCAAATATCAACACCATTAGGAATTCATCTTTGTCTTTGTGTTTTTTTTGTTTTTTTGTTTTGTTTTGTTTTTTGTCTTCTAATTCTCTCATTACTACAATTGGAGTAGATAGACTAAACTATCGCCCGGTTCACACGCCACCCACATCTATTGAACAGGTGAAGAGGCTCATTCCTTGTTCCCTGTTTAGGATGTGGTTTCCGGTTTTCTCTTTTCCAGTCTTTTCACTCTTACATAGCCCCCTGCGTATCGGTGGCATTACCGCCTTGCTCGGGGTAATATGGTTAAAAAAAAAAATACTATTTCTTTTTATATTTATTTAGGTTATTTTCTTATTTATTTTTTGAAAACTTTTCAGCTTTGATCTCATTTGTTTCAACCAATTTTTCCCTGTAGGGCAAAAAGACACATAGTATTATTCAGTCGGTGCAAAATTTCGAGATATTCTATTTGGCTGAGACGTCTTAATAGCGGACGCTTCCAGTACTGTGGAGCCAGTCCATTTATACAGCTCTCTAAAACAGTAAATAGATGAGGGAGATATGGTAAGCAATTGGTTGCATACCTACATATCTATGTATCAGTCTGATCATATCGCTTCCTCACACACTATGCACACGCATTTCCAAGTCGACGCGTTCAAATGAAAGTAGATAGGTATAATTGTAAGAACGTATTAATGTCGTAGATACATGTGTTTCTGCCCATTTCTTTTGTATACTATTGAAAGTTCACACACACATGTGTATATATATATGTGTGTGTGTGTGTGTGTGTGTGTGTGTGTGTGTGTGTGTGTCTGTGTCTGTGTGTGTATGCGTGTGTGTGTGTGTTTGTGTGTGTGTGTTTGTGTGTGTGTTTGTGTTTGTGTGTGTGTTTGTGTGTGTGTGAATGTAGGTGGGGTAGATTAGAGTGGGACGTGTTGTTTGCGTGGTCCGGTTTTTGCCTCAGATAAATGCATATTTGCCACCAGTGACAGTGGTCGATAATCGAACCGACATACAAGCCGCCATATTCAATGCTCATATTCAAAGACATCCCTACTGGCAAGATTCACTAAAACAGTCTTTTGGCAGACATTACCCTCCATGTCATTTACTCTCTTTCTCTCTCTCTCAATCTTTCTTTCTCTCTCTCTCTCTCTCTCTCTCTCTCTCTCTCTCTCTCTCTCTCTCAGTTCGTTTAATGTCTCTGCGTCTTATATTTGTCATCTGTTTAGTCATTTCAAATTTCACATTAATAAATTAAACTATAAATTTCGGAAGCTTAATGACTACAGTTATGAGCATAAAAGAGGAGGTAATAATAGAAATGGATATACATCAGAATTATCATCTATCATTAAGATACAGAGACAGGAATATCTTCTTCTTCTATGTGCCCTGTCCTTTCAGGACGTAGGCGATCATAGCTTTCCACGTCTCCCTATTCATGGTGGCTCCTAATACATTTTTCTTCTGTTACACCATGCAACCCCAGTTCTGTCATCCACTAGCTCAAACCCATAAATCTAGAAAATAAATGTATAGAAACTGGCATGGCCACAAAATGAGGGATAAGTTTATATATTGATTATAATATAGAATCGATCCCCCATTTTATACCCACATTATAATTTATTATAAACAATTGGCATATATATTCTTCTATGTGCCCTATCCTTTCAGGTCGTAGGCGATCATGACTTTCCACGTCTCCTTATCCATGGTGGCTCTTAGTATGTTTTCTCCTGTTACACCACGTCATCCACCTGCTCAGGCCCTTCAAATATGCTATCCGCTGTCTTTCTTTTGTCTCTTTTCCCTATTATCTGGCCTGTCAGTATCAGGTTCTCCAAGTTCTCCTTCCTCACTGCATGTCCCAGGAACTTCAGTTGTCTCTTCCTGAGGCTCACTATTAATTTTCTTTTCGTTTCCATTCTTTCTAACACCTCATCATTGCTCACATGCTCGGTCCATGATATCCGCATCATCCTTCTGTAGAATTACATTTTCGCTGCTTCAAGTTTTTTTCCTCATCATCGATGAATATTTATTAGTTTCAATTCAGTGAATTACAGTATTACGTATGTGGATCATATGAAATTTGTTTTTTTATCATATAACCCCATGCAAAGCACTAAAACCCCTAAGACGCAAGGAGTTCTATTAAGCTGCACTACCTCACGAAGTATGTCTAAGCACAAGTGTTATGGATTCTTGTAGAAAGCTCACAATATAATAATAACAAACAAACAGATATGAAAGGAAACATTTAAGTTTATTGAATTTTTAACGCTTTGCTATTATTTCCTAAGGAATATTTTCTACTCTTTTTTCGTAAATGATAAAAACCAAAACTTTCCTGCTGATTTGGCTATGTATAAAAACCCTCATTCATCGTTTATTAAGTAAAAACTTCCCTAAAAGTTTTATTCTCCGTAATGTTTTTTGTACCTTCAAACTGTAATGTTTTTTTATATTTTATGTTCGTTTTTAATTTGTTGCAGTTTTCACAAGGCTGCGTTTATGTGTGAAATAAATGTTGTTTTTACATATTATGTGGCTGTCGTCAGTCCTTTCAAACACACCAGTATGTATGGATTGTTAGACGGCCGTCATACGAACACAAATCGGAGAGCCGAGTTCGAAATTCAGTTGAATTCTTTGCATTCAATTACGCACAAATACATTTAGGAAAGGTATTAATCAGTCTCTTCCCTCCAGTTATGGGTTAAATAATAGTACATTAAATCTAATGTTTAAAAAATAATTTAAAAATATATATATTAATGTATACTTGGCCAGTAACCTTGATTTCAAACAGCTTTCATTGAATACGGTCGACATCACAGATTTAATTGATATTTTATGAAGTTTATCCAGCATTCTAAGAATCTATTGTTTTGTTAGAGATAAAGAATATAAAATTGTGCTAGAAGAGCTTTTAGCTATTTCTCTAGCCATTATCAATGATGTTTATATCTGTGATGTCAATTTTTCTCGTGTCAGCTGTATTCATCATATATATATATATATATATATATATATATATATATATATATATATATATACAATAGACACCTCTTAACACACTAACTCGCACCCATTTTCTCCAATGCTCTCCGTACGTACCTCCTAACTCGTCTATCACCCCACCCCTTCTGACATTTCCTATACCCAATCGCTCTATGTAACCCCCTGCGCTATAGTGGCAGTGGACTGCCTTGCTTGGGGTGATATGATTAATATATATATATATATATATATATATTAGAATTTAGAACTTGTACAAATCATCATTTTCTACAAAGTGTACATTTTGTTTCGACAGTGAAAGGACAATGTCTCATCGGATAGTTTATACATGTTCTAAACTATAGTTTTTAAGAAATATTCACAGCTCTATTTTATATTGAGCCCTGTTTTAAATTAATGTTTTGAACGTTGTTAATTTTTCTTCCTTCGTTATTCACTTGGATATATATATATATATATATATATATATTGTGTGTGTGTATGTGTGTGTGCTTGTGTGTAAGATGAAAATAAGTAGATCATGTTATTTAAAACGCGTTTCGCCGTAGAATCTTATACACTCTTTAAGTAACCTTGAAATAAAACTCGTCAACACCGCTTCTAATGCAATAGATATATTTGACATCAAATTAGAACAGAGACGGAAATATATAAACCTGTATGAACAAAATATTCATTGATATATATTGGCGAAACATTCAGAAACCTTGAAAAAGATTATATGAATATATTATATTCTCTTTAAGAAAAATCTAAACGCACTGGAAGTTCACCGTAATTCATCCCGTCACAATGTTGACTTAAAAAATCCCAGTCTGATTAGAAGTGAGCAGGATGAACACCGAGGAGGAAAAGCATTAAAAATGCGCGAATCTAGCAATTCTCAACAGCAAACCAAAACCACGTGCCATACGTTATTAAAAACGATCAACGATCAAGACAAAAAGGTTCAATGCGGTAAACGTGCTTCTGAAGAGAACAGGTTTACAGACGCATAACCTGTTCAATATGTCTATATATGTGTACTAGCAGTATAGACCGGCGTTGCTCGGGTGTAATGAATGCTTTAAAACTAATCCATGGTCCTGGAGCTCAGACTCTTTGGACGTTGGCACAAAAGACTAAAAAGCAATAGTTGTTTCCAGTTAAAGCGAAACCGTAGACTGAAAGAAAAATGAATGGATGTAAGTCAAATTTTGATTTCCTTTCATTCAAATGATATCATGGCTGAGACTAAGAACAACAGTTATATTTACTTAGAAGAGCCGAACCTAAAGCAAAAACTAAAATAAAAGTGCTGAAAAAATACAGACATACAGGTAGATAAACAGACAAACACACAAATATCTTGCCTTATATATATATATATATATATATATATATATATATATATATATATTATCGAATTTTTGCACTATTGTAAGAACTGTAACCTTGAAACTTCTAAATATCGTTTCTTATGTCTTTGTCTATGAGTGTATCAAATTTGATTAAAATCGGGCCACTCCTACTATAACCTGATGTTTTCGATTATCGATTTTCGATATTTATCGGGGGTTCCTCGACACAAAACCCAACTAAGAATACTCGCAGACGCTTATAGTACAACTGTGTAAATTTTCAAGAAAATCGGCTCAGCCGTTTCGAAGTCTATAGGTAACGGACACACACACAGACACACACACAAAGTTCCATTTATAAATAAGTTTAGATGTGTGTTTCCTTGTGTATAAACATGTAAGCAAACATAACAGACATCCTAATGCGACGCATGTATTTGGAAAAAGTGACTAAAAATGTTTTTAATATTGTGACGAACGAAGAGAAAAACACTTACCCCAAAACGGATTTGCGAACTTTGTGCGGTCGGACAAAGTAGGGGAAAAATAATAATTTTTTCTTTTCTGTTTAGCTCATGTTATTATCTAACTGACTTTATTTAAGGCGAATGATTTGGCCAGTGAAAAGGAAGTTTTTTTAATTAGTATTTTTTGAGTGTTGCCAGGATAAGTTAGCTGCGTGACCCCTATATATATATATATATATATATATATATATATATATGTGTGTGTGTGTGTGTGTTTGTGAAATGGTGTATATGATGGAAGTTATATACCTACATCTCGGCGTAGTGTAATGGTTTACAAGCTTGTCTCGCTAGAATGAAGAGAGTGTTTGATTATGACTGGGTTCCCTATACTATCGACCTTGTACCACTGTACCACATCTACGCGGCGCATGGAAAATTTGACGATATGACTATGAATATATATATACACACAGACATATATATATATATATATATGTGTGTGTGTGTGTGGGTGTGGGTGGGTGTGTGTGTGTGTGTGTGTGTGTGTGTGTGTTCGCGCGTGTGTGTAAGAGTATGTATGTGTGCGTGTATGTATGTGTGTGTTTTGTATTTGTGTGCGTATAATAAAAAATTAATGATTGAAAATCCTACAATATCGAACAGACACACAGACACTCTCCACGTCTAGAAATCGGGATATCATAAGACAAGATAATTAATTTTAATTATAATACTCACTCATCCTTAGAGATATCCAGGCATTTTTTATACAGTCATATAGTCACGCCTTAATTCATTCTAAAGTGAGACAGGCCAAAAGAGCATTCGCTTCACCATCGAGGCGTGTCTTTAATAAACTTTTCCACATTGGCCCATTATCTTCACTTTCGTTTCGGATATTATTATACATTTTACACTCACACACGCGCACACACTCTCAGACACACACAAACGGGCACACACTCTCAGACGCACACACACACACACACACCCACCCACCCACACACACACACACACACACACATATATATATATATATATATATATATATATATATATATATATATATGCACGCAGTGTGGTTATTGAATACTCCAAATGAGTATCCTAGTATCCTGTACATACAGTGGTAGCATAACTCTCTAAGAGACCTCTAAATATATATTTATATAAATACATATAGAGCAAATATAAGAAACATTAAGGCAGACATCTTATTTCATGGTAAATTGGAAGTATAGCCTATTTCAAGCGAACCATCATCAGCTTCCCTCTTTATTTTACAAAGGATTTTATACAATTTCGTGTAAAATCCTTTGTAAAATAGACAGAAGCTGATGATGGTACGCCTGAAATAGGCCCACATTTCCAATTTGCAATGAAATGACGTGTCTGTCTTAATTTTTCTTATATATATATATATATATATATATATATATATATATATATATATATATATATTGTAAGAAAGTGATAGAACACGTAGATTTTAAACCCTCTGTTAAAGCACTTACTTTTATAAAGTGTGCTCGATACAGAGTAGAGCTTTATATTGTAATAGTTGTTACAATGGTTTATAAAAGCATAGCATAGCATCACTACACAAAAATTCTCATGGTTCGGAGCACAAGTGTTCTTCTTCGGGTGATTTGTTGGACTAAAAATAAATGGTGGAAACGATTTATTTTTGGGGAATATGATATGTAGGTGATGTAGGGATGGGAATTTAGTATGTTTAAGCTGGTCCGTCGGCAGTTTGTAACCACAGAGATATAGATTTGGGTTAGAACAGGGGAGCTACGTAGTTTCATTTTGGACAGGTCACTTTTTAGTTTTATCTGGGCAAATCGCATAGTGGGATCTTAGATTTTTTAAATGGGTAGAGAATTTTTATTTGACTACTAACTTTCAGTGGATGAAACAGAGTGACTTTAAGTGTTGTATGGGTTTATTTTATTTTATTAATATAATATTGATATTTTTATTTTGTGGAATTAAACATGGATATTCATTAACTTTTGGAGAGGATTATTTTATCTGAGTAAGGTATCCAGTGGGGCCACATAATACTTCAAATAGGTAAATAATTTTAACTGTAAGTTGATTTTTATATTAGAGCACGAGTTAATGACTCATGCCTTTTGATTAATCAAATTTTAACGAAAAATATTTTCGATGTTTACATAACACTGCTTATTCATCCCTACGGTTCAATATTTCACCATTGTTGGGGGACCTTAGAATTTGCAGTTTTTCACTCAGGCATAAAGGGCAGATGCGTTAAACGAGTTACAAATTCTAGTTTATATATATTTTTCAGTAAACTATTGTAAAAACAACAATCTTGGCGCTAAACATATCCTAACTCAATACTATTCGGTAGCAATCTTTTACTTTAACATGTTTTATTAAAAACGACCACCAAAGTTTTTATTAATTTTTGTTTTGTTTGGGTTTTTTTTTTGTTCTTTTCGGCAGTATACTTACATGTTTCTTTTTTGCTGGAGATAAATAATGTAAAAATTTTCCATAATTTTTGAAGTTCCAAGCACTTTCCCCCACTTCACTGGACATTTTCAAGGATGCTATTTTTCCGATCTTGGTATTTTGTCCTCATGTTTGACTGTAACAGATTTTTGCGTTTCTGAAAAGGGGAGTTCTTTAAAGCTGTAATGTGACACTCGCGGCTTGACATCGTGTAAGCTTCTGCCTGTTTCTTTGAAACTTTCAATACTCTATTTTCACCGCTGAATCATAAAAGCATGATGCTAGTAGAAAATTGTTTGTTATATAGTGACTCATATATAGCGAGTTTTTTTATATTGTGATTTAAATTGTATCTTTATATATTGAACCAAAATATTTCTTAAGGTATTTTTTAAATTACGGGTTAATATTTTTTATTGTATTATTATTATTAGATAGGTGGAATGTATGGCCACAATTTAGACAAGTGGTAGTATGGTCAATATAAGTAATTGCTTTATAACAAGAAAAACTATAATGTGCAGGGTATTGAAATTCATACACTATATTAGTCATCACTAGTCTATATTGGATGGCGTTATTTGACTAGAAAAACAAGATGTGCAGTCTTTCATTTTCTATTTATTATAAATGTTATATGTATTTGAGAAATTACGGCAGAAATATGGTGTTTAATAATTTTTCAGATAGCAAACTCGTCCTGTTTACAATTATCGTATATTCGGTTGCTATAAAATGTTTCTGTGTTACTGGTGTCATATATTTTTTTGTAAAAATAATTTTATTAGTTTATTAATGATATAAAGGGGAAATCTATTGTTAACTAATATATGTTTTATGTGTTTTAGTTTGCTTAAAAATATTCTTTGGGAGGAGAAATATTGATAAACTCTATTTAAGAAATTCTATGTTACTGCCATTTTATAAGTTTTTGGGCAATAGCTATTCGATTTAAGAATACCAGAGTTATTACTAGTAGGTTTTAGAGCTAAAAACCAAAGAATTTATCACTTATTTGTATAAATAACCACCAGTAAGAACTCTCACGCATGTTTCTCAAATTTTAAGCCAAATAACACACGCATACAACTAAATCTGTAAATCCTACAAAGGGACAAAATATGTAAAACATCTTACAAACATTTGTCTATATTTCGGAGATGAGTTAGTATTTACAGCATTTACATTATTCGGATTATTGTCCTCATCTTTGTTGCCATTTGCAAGACGTTTCGGCCGTCGTGCGCACCAGCCTTCTTCAGGTATTGGAATTTCGAATCGAACCCTTTATTACAATCTCCGGGGTATATGAACTCCATTTCTTGCGTAAAGCCTCGATTGGAAATCCTGAACAAAAATGCCCAATCATAACAAACATGTTTTATAATGATCCGTAAAAAAAATGTCCAATCATAACAAGCAAACGAAAACCAAATTCACTAACAGTTGTGGACCCAGAATAGGTCCGGAAGAAAACTCGAAACATATATATTAAGCGGAAAACAAATACAATAGTGAAACCAATGAAAACAGATAATATCATATTTTCTTTATTTTAAGCGACGAATAAAACCAGTTATGCTCCTTGATTTTTTCTTTTATTACGGTCTTAAGCGACAACACGACAATGATACTTTACAAAATTTTTGAAAAGAGAAAAAAGCGAAACAATTTTATTCCGAAAACCCACACGTAATTAAAGAAATTTAAATAATTTTCTGTAAACACATTTATTATTAGGTTGTCCCAAAAGTACGTAAACACTTGCGAAATGGGGTCTGTGTGGTCCAGCACAATCGAGACAAGCGCTGGGTTCAAAAAGGGCAAGAGACACCCTCGGCTCAAAAACAAGATCGATTCGGCAAGAAAGTCATGTTGTGCGTTTGGTGGAACTTTGAAGGAATCGTGCATTTTAAGTTGGTTCCGAATGGTCGTGCCAACAGTGCCGAAGTTGTGCCCCCGCTCTTCATTTCGGTGTTCTTGACAGGCTCCAAAGGAGAATCAGTAATGTGATACGTACCAACATGGCGGCTCGACTACAGCCACTTTCCCATCGGCGGGATGTGGCTTCCTTTTGTCAGTTTTATAAATACTTACATGGCTTCTGCTCCAACGTACTTAAGTCACTAGTGCCTCATGCAACCAGACTGGCAACCGGGTCTCGCCCATTCACAGTTAGATCAACCAAATGCAGGCGACAATTCCACTCATGCAGCTTTTCCGGTCTGTGGAACTCGCTTCCTTATTCTTGCTTTTCTGACGGCTACAACCTCCAGGAACGTAAATGCAAGGTCAATACTCATCTCTTAACAACTTGACCCTAGTTCTTTCTTCACCACCCTGTATATCCTTTTCTTTCTCTCCACCTCTGCAACTGTAATCGCGCCTGTATTCCCTTCCTTCTCTTGCTCCTTTCTAATTGGTTCGTCTTTCTCTTCACTCTCTTCTATATAATCTTTTTACTCTTACGTAACCCCCTGCACATCAGTGACGTTAGCGCCTTGCTCGGGGTGATATGATAAAAACAAATGATTTCTTTATATTTATCAAAGGTAAATTTTCCAGGCAAAACGCCGATAAAGTATTTCAGATTATCTAGAGCTACAAAGGATAGGAACTGGTGGAGGATCATGTTTCTCCGCATCTTGCAGGGACATAGCGCATGAAAAACACTGCACACCGGTCTGTGTGAAGACATTTGACATTGAAACAATTAGATTTGTCTCAAATCTTACGCTGGGTCATAATTCGTCTAACACAGTCAGAGTGTAGATTTAGTCGCTTGATTTTGTCAGTTTGGGAAAGATTAGACTATACACTTAATATTTTGACAGTGGTTGACGTCAATACCGAAAATGTCATTCGGATGAGAAAAAAGATACGAATTTCCATTTTTTTTAAATTTGAAGAGATCACACTTTATATATTTATACTTCTTCTTCTATGTGCTTTGTCCCTTCAGGACGTAGGCGATCATGGCCTTCCACGTTTTCTTATCTCTGGTGGTTCTGCGCATACCCTCTCCTGTTACACCATGCAATCCTCGTACCGTCATCCATCTGATTAGGTTCTTCAAATATGTTATCCGTTGCGTTCCCTGTCTCTTTTTCCCTCTATCTGACCTGTTAGTATGAGATTCTCCAAGCCCTCCTTCTTTATTGAGCGTCCCAGGAACTTCAGCTGTCTCTTTCTGATGCAAATTATTAATTTCCTTTTTGTTTCCATCATTTCCAAGATCTTATCATTGCTCACATGCTCGATCCTTGATATTTGCAGCATCCTTCTGTAGAACCACATTTCAGTTGCTTCAAGTTTTTCCTTCATCTTTGATGGTATTGTTCAACATTCACTGCTATATTGAAGAACTGACATCACATAGCAATCCAGTACTCTCTTCTTTGTTTCTAGCGAAATTGTCCTGTTTCTTAATACTTTACTTAACTTCTGGAATGCTATCCTTCTCTATGCCAATTCGCCGACGGATATAAATCATTTTTCAGTTGCTTCAAGTTTTTCCTTCATCTTTGATGGTATTGTTCAGCATTCACTGCTATATTGAAAAACTAACATCACATAGCAATCAGTACTCTCTTCTTTGTTTCTAGCGAAATTGTCCTGTTTCTTAATACTTTTAAACAACTTCTGGAATGCTATCCTTCTCTATGCCAATTCGCCGACGGATATAAATCATTTTCAGTTGCTTCAAGTTTTTCCTTCATCTTTGATGGTATTGTTCAACATTCACTGCCATATTGAAAAACTAACATCACATAGCAATCCAGTACTCTCTTCTTTGTTTCTAGCGAAATTGTCCTGTTTCTTAATACTTTAAACAACTTCTGGAATGCTATCCTTCTCTATGCCAATTCGCCTACGGATAGAACTCATTTGAGAAATTAATTAAGAGAAATTCCCAATAACCTGTAATGATATAGTTTTCATTCGCATCTTGCTAACCATTATTATATTTCTTACGCCGGCATCATTTTTTTAAACGTTGCAGTTTGATAACGCTGTCCTCCATTGTGGAAATAACACTGACATTATATTAATTTGCCATTTTCTTTCATGTTCTTTTCGATTTTCCACGTGATGTTAAATATTTAACATAGTTTTTTAAGATGAGAGCCACAAGATTAGTAACTAGGTCCCACCCTTTTACTGTGAAACCAATACATTGTAAACGCAAATTCTACTCCATCAGCTTCTTTTCTCGCACTTCCCGCTTGTAGAATTCCCTTCCATTTACTTGCTTCCCCGACAGCTACAATCTCCACGAATTAAAATGTAAAGTCAATAGTCATCTCCTTTCTCAATAACCTGCATCCTCTCTCTCTCTCTCTCTTTCATGCTCCCTTCTTTGTCCACTTCACTCTCATCAGTATTGTCATCCTTCTCTTACCCACTTCCTGACTCCCCCTTTAACCTGTTCCTCTTTTTCATAACTTTCTTCCTATGTAACCCCTGCAAAACAGTGATAGTAAAATGCCTCGCTTGGAACCATATGATTATAAAAATATATATATACAAATATTTTTTTACGTTTATTTGGCGAACATTTTTCAGTCATTTTTGTAATGTCGTTGAATTGCATTAAAACAATTTTGTTTTTTATCTCAGAATTTCTTTTCTCTCACGCTTTTTTTATTTCGCTGTTTCTCTGTTTTTGTAGATATTTTTCTCTCCGTCTATTTGAATTTTATTTTTTATTCCTGTGGTCCCCCCCACTTCCAGTTTCACTTTATTCTTATCTAATTCTTTCATACATTTTTTTCTACCACTCTTTTCTGAACTTTATTTCTTTCTTTTTTTTTTTTTTTGAGGGTTATTCAATAAATAAGGTGAATTTTTCGGTATAAGGACTTCTACGAGGGTTATTCAATAAATAAGGTGAATTTTTCGGTATAAGGACTTCTACGAGGGTCATTCAATAAATAAGGTGTTTTTTCAGTATAAGGTCTTCTACGAGGGTTATTCAATAAATAAGGTGAATTTTTCGGTATAAGGACTTCTACGAGGGTCATTCAATAAATAAGGTGAATTTTTCGGTATAAGGACTTCTACGAGGGTTCTTCAATAAATAAGGTGTTTTTCAGTATAAGGTCTTCTACGAGGGTTATTCAATAAATAAGGTGAATTTTTCGGTATAAGGACTTCTACGAGGGTTCTTCAATAAATAAGGTGTTTTTCAGTATAAGGTCTTCTACGAAGTTCATTCAATAAATAAGGTGAATTTTTCGGTATAAGGACTTCTACGAGGGTTATTCAATAAATAAGGTGTTTTTCAGTATAAGGTCTTCTACGAAGTTCATTCAATAAATAAGGTGAATTTTTCGGTATAAGGACATCTACGAGGGTTCTTCAATAAATAAGGTGTTTTTCAGTATAAGGTCTTCTACGAAGTTCATTCAATAAATAAGGTGAATTTTTCGGTATAAGGACTTCTACGAGGGTTATTCAATAAATAAGGTGTTTTTCAGTATAAGGTCTTCTACGAAGTTCATTCAATAAATAAGGTGAATTTTTCGGTATAAGGACTTCTACGAGGGTTATTCAATAAATAAGGTGTTTTTCAGTATAAGGTCTTCTACGAAGTTCATTCAATAAATAAGGTGAATTTTTCGGTATAAGGACTTCTACGAGGGTTATTCAATAAATAAGGTGTTTTTCAGTATAAGGTCTTCTACGAGGGTTATTCAATAAATAAGGTGAATTTTTCGGTATAAGGACTTCTACGAGGGTTATTCAATAAATAAGGTGTTTTTCAGTATAAGGTCTTCTACGAAGTTCATTCAATAAATAAGGTGAATTTTTCGGTATAAGGACTTCTACGAGAGTTATTCAATAAATAAGGTGTTTTTTCAGTATAAGGTCTTCTACGAGGGTTATTCAATAAATAAGGTGAATTTTTCGGTATAAGGACTTCTACGAGGGTTATTCAATAAATAAGGTGAATTTTTCGGTATAAGGACTTCTACGAGGGTTATTCAATAAATAAGGTGTTTTTCAGTATAAGGTCTTCTACGAAGTTCATTCAATAAATAAGGTGAATTTTTCGGTATAAGGACTTCTACGAGGATTATTCAATAAATAAGGTGTTTTTCAGTATAAGGTCTTCTACGAAGTTCATTCAATAAATAAGGTGAATTTTTCGGTATAAGGACTTCTACGAGGGTTATTCAATAAATAAGGTGTTTTTCAGTATAAGGTCTTCTACGAAGTTCATTCAATAAATAAGGTGAATTTTTCGGTATAAGGACTTCTACGAGGGCCATTCAATAAATAAGGTGAATTTTTTGGGAAAAGGACTTCTACGAAAAATTCACCTTATTTATTGAATGACCTTCGTAATTTATTTTTTCTTTCTCAATTTCCTCTTATTAATCTTAATTCTGTTTATTTCTATCTCTATCTAGTTCTCTCTCTCTCTCTCTCTCTTTATCTATCTATCGATCTATCTATCTCTCTCTCTGTCTATCTATCTATCACAGTCTATTCATATCTATCTATCTAGCTTTTTTTATATAATCATATCACCCCAAGCAACGCGAAAACGCCACTGATGCGCAGGGGGCTACGTATTTGAGTGAAAAGATTGGAAAAGAGAAAAACCGGAAACCACATCCTAAACAGGAAACAAGGGATGAGCCTCTTCACCTGTTCAATAGACGTGGGTGGAGTCTGAACCGGGCGATAGTTTAGTCTATCTACTCCAATTGTTTATCTATCTATCTATCTATCTATCTATCTATCTATCTATCTATCTATCTATTCATATCTATCTAATCATATCTATCTATCTATCTATCTATCTATCTATCTATCTATTCATATCTATCTATCTCGGTTTTTTCATATCTATCTATCTATCTATCTCGGTTTGTTCATATCTATCTATCTATCTATCTATCTATCTATCTATCTAGTTCTGTTCCTTATCTATCTATCTATCTATCTATCTATCTATCTATCTATCTGGTTTGTTCACATCTATCTATCTATCTATCTATCTATCTATCTATCTATCTATCTATCTAGTTCTGTTCCTTATCTATCTATCTATCTATCTATCTATCTATCTATTTCCATTTTATGTAACTGTTTGTTTTTCTCTTTTTTATTTTTCTTTTACACTTTTTTATTTCCATCATTCTCTTCCTTTCTTTTGCCTTTTTTGCGAATATCTTTTCATGTTATCTCTCTCTCTCACACTTTCCCTCTTTTTCCCTCTCTCTCTCTCTTTCCCTCTCTCTCTCTTTCCCTCTTTTTCCCTCTTTTTCCCTCTCCCTCTCTCTCTTTCCCTCTTTTTCCCTCTCTCTCTCTCTTTCCCTCTTTTTCCCTCTTTCTCTCTCTCTCTCTCTCTTTCACTGCTACATATTCTTCTTTTCTTCCTCCATATTTCATCTTTGTCGATTAATTCTCTCTCCGGCCTTGGATTATCTATTCTTTCCCGCTTGGATTTATCCGTTCTATCCTGTTTTACTGATCCGTTGCCATTTTCTTTCATTGTTCAAATATATCATTCAATTTTTTTTCTATCACATCATTTTTATTTATTACTCGTTCAGTTTTACCCATACTTTCAATCTATTTTTCTTTCTTTCTTTTATTTACAATTCGTATCATACTTTATAATTTGGGGGAAATTGATATCTCTTCTTTTCACTATAATAGCCTTCTTTCTTTGGCTTGTTCGTTCTTTTATTTCTCTTATATTTGATTTTAAAAGATTATTTCCAAAATAAGATCCCAATTAGCCAAATACGCTGATGACACAATATTTTACTCTCGCATCGATAAGAAAATCTGCCGAGGATGAAAAAGCAAACTTCACTGCCGAACTTGCAAAAGACCTCCAATCTGTGGCCAACTGGGGTAAGAAATGGCTCGTGAATTTTAATGCTTCCAAAACGTAGCTGCTATCTATTACAATCAGAAACAATCGCTCCTACCCCGCATTAGCATGGATCTGGCTCGTCTCCCTGTAAGCAAAACACTGTGCCTCCTCGGGTTAACTCTCACAACAGACTTCAAGTGGAATGACTATATAGAATCCATAGCTAAATCCGCTGCTAAGAAAGTCGGTTCTCTGTGTAGGCCCAGGAAGTTTTTCTCGTCTGAAACCATCCTGCATATATATATATATATATACCATCCGCCCGTGCATTGAATACTGCTGCCATATCTGGTCGGGTGATCCTGATATCCAACTAGGTGTCCTTGACAAAATCCAACGGAGAATCTGTAATGTGATAGATCTCGACTTGGCAGCTCAGATACAGTCACTTTCTCACTGGAGCACTGTGGCTTTCCTGTGTCTCTTCTACAAATACTTTCTCCGATGAACTTAGATCACTGATACCCTCTATATATGTATTTACTCGAGCCACAAGATTAGCAACAAGGTCCCACCCTTTTACTGTGAAACCAATAAATTGTAAACGCAAATTCTACTCCAACATCTTCTTTTCTCGCACTTCTATTTACTTGCTCCCCGACAGCTACAATCTTCAAGAATTTAAATTTATAGTCAATAGCCATCTCCTATCTAACTATCCTGCATCCTCTCTTTCATGCTCATTTCTCCATCCACTCCACTCTCATCAGTATTCTTATTCTTCTCTTACCCACTTTCTTACACCCCCTTTAACCTGTCTCCCTTCACATAACGTTCTTCCTATGTAGCCCCCTGCAAAACAGTGGCAGTAAAATGCCTTGCTTGGGACGATATGATTAAATAAAAAAAAATTATATACTATTATAATGTGGATATAAAGTGGGAGATCAATTCTACATTACAATCAATGCATAAACTGATCCCTCAATTTATGGCAACAGTCATGCTTCTCTTACTCGCTTCGTGGCACCTCCTATAACTGTCACTCTTTCTCATAACTTTCTTCCTATGTAACCCCTCCTTGCAAAACTGTGGCAGCAAAATACCCCTTGCTTGGGACGATATGATTATAAAAAAAAATATGGCAAATTATTTTCTTTCTTTCTACTTTATTGTTGAGTTTTCATTTCTGTTTTTTTCTTTTTATTCAGCTTCCATCTTTTCATTTTTTTTTCCCCATTTTTTTCTGCTTTTCTTTTAAATTATATCTTTTCTTAATTTAGTCCTATTATAGATCTTGTTTTTTTTCCATCTTTTTATTGCTTTTGTTTTTTCTCGTCATTCATTCCAGTGTTTTCCTTTCTCATTATTTCTTTCTTCACTTCGGTCCTCTCTTTCATTGTTCAACAGTTATCACTTTTCCTCTTTTTTTTCCTCTGCCTCTCACTTTTTTTTTGTCAAATCCCACCATTTCTATCTCACTCTCTATCACAAACAGACACTAGCTCTGTCTTTATTTTTATTTTTCTGTTTCATATTCTGTGTATCATTCCGTTCTCATTTCTCACTCTTTTCTTTCTCAATTTCCTCTTTCACAATTTCACTCTTTCTCTATCTCTCTCTCTCTCTCTCAAACATTATAATTATCTTTCCTTCTTTCTTCTTTTAATTTATATCTCTTTTCTCAATCACTTCTTCACTTCTCTGTTTTTCTTTCTCTATATCTCTCTGTCCGCTTCCTCTCACCTTTCGTTCAAAGCCGAAACATCATCAAAGATTTTCCGTTAAATACCATCTGTGTTCCTATAATTACAACAGCCTAATACAAATTCACTTAAACTTTCAGTATTTTTTAAATGACTAATTTATTTTCATCTTCTCTGATCTTATTTTTTTTATTTTGTTTTCATTCAATTCTGTAATGTTAAACAGATTACATTTCTGCTTCTTATTCTTTAAAATTGTTCGTGTTTCTTTTTCTGAGTATTTTAATTCGATTGATGTTGCAAAACTATGTTTCCAAAACGTCATCTCCTTAAATGTGCAGTCGTCGTTTTACCAAATGATTATTGTCTTATGAAACCAAATTAAAATATCGACAAGTAAAAGAAAATGGATTTATGCATCCGAAAAACCGACATTTCCAGTAATAATGGCACACACTCGCTCCAGATAAAATATTGAATTCATAATCTTCCTTTCTTTGTTAAAAAGAGGCATCAAATATTGTCTTCCTAGATTCTGTGCGCTTTACTAGTTTATATATATATATATATATATATATATATATATATATATATATATATATATATGTATGTATATATATATATATATAATTTAATTACTTAGTTTTTGGTCATAAAAATTAGACCAGTACACAGTTGAAGAAAAAGGGTTCCAAACAATTATATTGTAGAACTTTTGAATATTCTTCATTTGTAAACGAGTTATTACGCGACCTAGGTTTCTACCATGTGGTGTCTTCAGGCGATTGGTAATAACTGATTATAAATCAGTTATTGCAATATTTATTGCAAATTCACCTAAAGACACCACATGGTAGAAACCTAGGTTGCGTAGTAACTCGTTTTCAAATGTATATATATATATATATGTGTGTGTGTGTGTGTGTGTGTGTGTGTGTGTGTGTGTGTGTGTGTGCTCAATACAGATACAAAGCATTTATAGAGATATAGTTAATATTAATGTTCTAATAATAAAATATGTGACTGCAATTTGCAAAGATGCAATCGGAACTTTATCTGCTCCCCTTGTGCAATTGTTAGCTCTGCTACCTTTGGCACGGTGGGCTGCTTAAAAAATAAATTATTTGTCAAATTAAAAAATAAAGATTACTTGCATGAACTACTCGAGGTAAGACAGCTAAATATTATCGAAATTAAGTTTAAAAAGGAACTTTAAATTATATTGACACTTTTTACAACTCAGTTTGTGAGAGGGAAATCAGAAAAAGGTCAGTCATATCCAAGGATAATAGAATAATGAGTAGATTCAAAATAACTTGTTTAATAGAAAATAGGAAAAATTAAAAATAACTTCTTTTTGATACATTTCTTTTACACCTACTTTTAAATAATCAATATTTATTAACAATTTACTTGGTTTTTCACTCTGTATTTGAATTTCAGTGAGGATTTTAGGAAACTCACTCCTGTCCTAATACTTTTGCACACTACCGGCAGTGTGCAAAAGTTTTAGGACAGGGATGATTTTAAACTTTTTGTTGATGCCTCATAAAAGATAAAATAGTTTTTGTCTTAATAATTTTGCTCAGTACCGTATATATATATATATTGAAGAAATTTGATGATAATGTAGAAAAACTTTACCTTCGACACTTTTCAATTTAGAGAATTTCATCGGACTAAATATTTTAGGCCAATACGACTGACAGCAACAATCTGAACAATATAAGATACGAAGATGATACAGTGTCGATAGCAGACGCTGAAAGGAAACTATCAAAAGGTAGCTAAATGAAACAAAAGCCAAAGACTAAACATAAACTACAAGAAAACGGAATGCATGATCATTAGTAAAAAAAAGAAACCCAAAAGGACAACTACAACTCGGGTATACTGAAATCGACCAGGGACAGAAATGTGCAATCCTGGGAAATGTTTTAACAGAGGACGGAAATTGCGACAGTGATATCAGAAGGCGTATTGACATGGCAAATAATGAATTGCAAAAGCTGCGTAGAATATTGAGAGACAGAAAAATTTCATTTCAAAACAAAGAGTAGAGTACTGGATTATTATGTGATGTGTGTTCTTCAGTATGGTGGCAAATGCTTGCCAATCTCATGTTAGAAAACTTATGGTTATGGAGAGAATGTAAACTAAAAGGAAACTGACATCAAAAAAGACATCTAAAATTTCTGAGTCAAGTAATGAGGAAAGAGGTCTTGAATCATCTGATACTCAGAAAAATATAGCGAGAAGGAAATTGCATGACGTACTTGACGGGTTTGAGCAAATGGAGGGCAGAGCAGGGTTTGAGAGGAGGGAAAGGAGAAAGAGTGTTAGGAGCTCCAAGAGATGTGGTAGGCCATGATCGCCTACGTCCTGAAGAATTACGACTTCTCGTTCGCGTGAATGAGCGG
The DNA here is from genome assembly GCA_037127315.1 of Ascarosepion bandense. Lineage (NCBI taxonomy): Eukaryota > Metazoa > Mollusca > Cephalopoda > Sepiida > Sepiidae > Ascarosepion > Ascarosepion bandense. Next base: position 318,953 of record JBBBDQ010001246.1, on the reverse strand, counting down.
TGCTGTGGATTATTGATTACTTATATACAGTCTTTTTCTTTTTCTTTTGTTAGTAGGTATTCCAAATTGGGATAATAGAAGATCTGTCAGGAATTATGAAACGAGTCAGGAAGAAGATTTACTGTGAATTATCTAGCCACCAAAGCACTAACATCATAGTGAATTGTTTTCCCATTTGGTCAGAGTAGCAATTTTATGTAAAATATTTCAGTGAGTAGCTAAAGCATTGCACTCATTATTATATATATATATACTAACAGAGATAATGTAATGAGAGCTTTAAAACTAATCCATGGTCCTGGAGCTCAGACTATTTGGACGTTGGCACAAAAGACTAAAAATAATAGTTGTTTCCAGTTAAAGCGAAACCGTAGACTGAAAGAAAAATGAATGAGTGTAAGACAAATTTTGATTTCCTGGTATCGATATCAAAAAAGTTTTTTTCGTCGTAAACTGAATTTTGAAGGCTAAATAAGTCCTCTGAGTAAATGGTATCATGGCTGAGACTAAGAACTACAATTATACCTACCTATGGCTAAACCCGAAGCAAAAACTAAATAAAAGGACTGAAAAAAATACAGACATACAAACAGATAAACAGACACAAACATCTTGCCTTTTATATATATATATAATAGATTTTTGTGCACTATTGTAAGAACTGCAACCTTGAAAATTCTGAATATCGTTTCTTATGTCTTTTTACCCGAATCAAGTTATGGGTTGAATAATAAGACAGACTGGTTTCTAAAGCCTGACAACCGCAGAAAGTAATGGCAAACTACTGCGGTATAATCTTCTGTCGGTCAGTCATGTTTCTTTCCAGACATGATCGCCCAACCCTGTTATCCTGTATGGAACTTAACTGACTGACCCTAAGCAAGTCGTAAATTATCTTAGTACGCAGGGAGTGAAAGTGTGAAAATACTCAGTATAGGGGAAATGGACAAGATTTCTAAACATATCAGTCAGTTAAGTGCCATACGTGATACACGCTGGGCGATCATATCTCTTTCAAGACATGACTGACTGGGTAGAAGATTATCCCGTAGTAGGTTGTCATTGCTTTCTGCGGTAGACTGGTTGCCGCCAAGGCTATATAACCCAATCTGTTCTGTTATTTAACCCATAACTGGTAGGAATAGACGGATTAATATCTTTCCCAAGGGTATTTGCACGTAAGTGAATGCAATGGATTCAGCTGGAATTCGATCTCGGCTCCCCGATTTTTCGTTCCGAGCTGATATCCAATGCACCACAACGCACATAGGACTCAAAAGATGACAGATGACGGCGATTAACTTTGCATTTAAAATTTTCTTGCTATCAGGAAAGCAAGTAAACAAATGAATTTCAAAGGCGAGAAAAATGTTGGAGTTTGAGTTTTGTTTAACGACATATCAACACCTCTGTGGGTTATTTAATGCCTAAAAGGTGGGATTTTAAAGTATTTTTTTAATGTTCAGTTGGAATGAACAGGTCGAAGAAAAACTATACTTTTCAACTATCATAGAAAGAAAGAAGAGAGATGCAACAGCATTTATGCCATGAACATGTAATTGATTAATCGACGGAGAAATTGCCGTCATTCCGCGCACCCGATCTATCCCCGTTCATCTAAGACTTGTTTTGCTACGTCGCAATATTTATTTGTTGAAAAGATTTATTATTGGTTTTATGACTTTTATTATCACTTTTTTTTTTCACGAAATACAAGTTCAATATATTCTACAGCTGTAAAGAGATTTTTTTTTATTTCTGGTAAATTTGAACTTAAATATTTCATTTGCTTTCATGAATTTCGCCTAAACTTCCTCGGATGTTTCCTTTATATTTACACAAAAACATATTAAATCGAACGGATTTTTTTTCCATATAACTTTTTCGAAAGATCACCATTTTTATTTGAAAATAAGGTTTAAGTATAACCGTTAAAATATGTAGACAAAAATAAGATGTCTGGTTAAAATCTCCCTGACATCTTTTAATTTTGTATTTTTCCAAAAATCTGAACGATCTTTCAAAATCAAAAGTCCTGTAACCCTTAATGGTAGAAACACTATATGTACTCCAACTGCAGTAGCAAGGATAGGTTATTGGTAAGATAGCTTGGCGAAGCCCAAATTCAGTTTAAAGCTTTTGCGTTTAGTTTGTCCTGCTATTTTCTCATAGCTGGATTAAAGAGAAAAAGATGGATTCATAATTTTCCTAAGGGTAATTTTGATAATATAAAAATCAATTAGACTTCGAAATTGATTCTTAGATTTTTCATTCAAATTGTTATCTGTTGCACCAAAATGTATCTACGAACTATGATTATAAACTATATTTTAAAAACTGAACGTATCAGTGAGATATGTAAAAAAAATTCTAGATTTGATATCTAATCAAAGAAATATGAATATTTTTTTTAATCATCTCACCCCAAGCAAGGCATTCCACTGCCACTATTGCGCATGGGGTTATATAGGGGAAGGTAAAGAGAAGGAGTGGTTAGACATAGGGAATGTCAGGAGGAAGGTGACAGATGAGTAAGGATAGCGAGGATGAGGGTTGGGCAGATGGGAAGAGTGCTTGATAGAATGGGAGCAGGTTAGTGTGTTAGGAGGCGTCTATTGACCTTACATTTAAACTCCTGGAGATTGTCGCCGTCGGGGAAGCAATCGTTTGGAAGAGAATTCCACAGTCGGGAAGTGCGAGGAAAGAAACTGTTGGAGTAGAAGTTACGGCTGCATTTTATCGGTTTCACTGTAAAAAGGTGGGATCAAGTTGCTAATCTAGTATCTCGTTCAAATTCGTATTTAGGGGGCACTAGTGATCTAAGTTCATCGGAGCAGAAGCCGTGAAAGTATTTATAGAAGAGACACAGAGAAGCCACGTCGCGCCGGTGGGAGAGAGACTGCAGGCGGTCTGCCAAGTCGGTATCTATCACATTACAGACCCTCCTCTGAACCTTATCGAGAAGCCCGAGGAAAACAGCAGGAGCACCCGACCAGATATGGCAGCAGTATTCAATGCACGGGCGGATGGTAGATTTATAAATGTGCAGGATAGATTTAGACGGAAAAAACTTCCGGGCCCTACACAGAGAACCGACTTTCATAGCAGCGGATTTAGCAATGGATTCGATAGAGTCATTCCATTTGAGGTCCGATGAAAGTGTGAGACCTAGGAGGCGTAGTGTTTTACTCTCTGGGAGGCAAGCCTGGTCCATGCTAATGGGAGGTAGGTAAGATTGTCGATGATGGTTAATTGAGAGTAGCTTCGTTGTAGAAGCATTAAAATTTACTAGCCATTTCTTACCCCAGTCCGATATGGATTGGAGGTCATTTTCAATCTCGGCTGCGAGATTAGCTTTGACGCCTACACCAGACTTTTGTATGAGGCGGGAGTAAAATATAGTGCCGTAATGGATATCAGCTCAGAAATAGAAGTCAGAGATTTGAGTTGGAATCCCAGTCAAATTTATTTCATTTACTTATGTCCAAATATTCTTGGTAAAGGTAAGTATCCATTTCCTCTTCTTCCAGGTATGGGTTAAATAGCAGAACAGCTTGGATTGTAACGCCTTTGTTGGCAACTGCTCTACCCCTGAAATTAATAACCGATTAATTGTGGGAAAATCTGCCTAGTCAGTCATTTATTTTTAAGACATGATCGCCCAAGCGTTTATCACGTATGGCAATTAACTGACTGACTGATATGGACAAAAGAATACGTTTAAACTGACCCTAGAATGGAACTGGTTAAAGTTATGATAGTAATGAGTACCTGAAAGATTTCGTTTGGGTTTTTTAAGTTTCCTTGTGCCAGACTTTAAGCCTCAGCGATTGACTTTGGTTTCTCTATATTATGATTTCCTTTTGAAATATATAATGTTTCCATTAGTGAAAGTCAGTATGGACAGACGAAGTAATTTTTTTTCACCTGCTTCTTAAATTGTTCATCTTATTCAGTCGTCGATGTACCCTTCAGTAAATTTTTGCTTTTCACTGAATGACTTTTGCAGTTCCAATGTCCTTACTCTTACTGGTTTCGCGTAATGGCCAGTGTCGTGTACACTATCCAACTGATATTGTTATCGATAAACTGTTTCCCAGCCAAGAATCCGCCTGCCCGTGTCCAAGTAACATGTTTACGTTGTTTTCGTTTTTTGTTCTCTAGGTTTTTTTTTTTATTTCATTACTCAAGATTTTATTTACTTTTCATTCATATTTTTTATGTTTATATGTTTCCGGTTTATATGTTTCCGTTTTTATATTCTGACATTATTTTCTTTCCTTACTGCATTGTTTTATATCAATATTGGTATAAGTTACGTCTATCTAAACATAGTGTGGAAATACAAGCGATGTGTCTGAAAATAGGTTTTAGTTTTTTGTGAGACGTTAATGCTTTTTGCTATCCAAGATAGATTTATTACACCAGAATTTATTATGCAAATAAAAGTTTTTGTAACAGAAATTTGTATTAGCCAACGGATGTTGGTCAGCTTGTCAAAACATATTTAGATGATATACAATGCTGTGCAAAAGTATTAGGATGAGAACTATTTTGTCTTTTATGAGGCATATTGATAGAAAATAAATAATTTAATTAAAGTAATTTTATTTGATTTATTAAACAAATGCTTTAACAAGAAAAATAGTTGTTACAAAATAAATTTAATATTTAGTATAATATCCTTTTGCTTTGATCAAAGCCTTCATTCTGTCAGGCATTGACATCACAAGCTTCTTCAATGTATTTACTGGTAACTCCTGCCAAGTAGCTTGTATTTGTTCCCAAAATGTGTCTTGCGAAGTAACATTAGATTTATCAATATTTTTATCCAAAATATCCCATAGATGTTCAACAAAGTAGTTTTAAAGTAACTTGTTCAATAGAAAATAGGAAAAATTAAATATAACTGCTTTTTAATACGTTTAATTTACAACTAGTTTTAAATTTTTTTTTTATAAGCGTTTCACCCCGAGCAAGGCATGTCACTGCCACTACTGTGCAGGTGGCTACGTAGAGTGGAGAAAGGCTGATTAAATATAGGAAATAACAGAGGGTGGGTGATAGGCGGGTGAGGATACCGAGAATGAGGGTTGGGTAGATGAGAGTGTTGTGAGAATAGTTGGGAGTTAGTGTGATAGGAGGTGTCTATTGACCCTACATTTAAACACCTGGAGGTTGTAACTGTCGGGAAAGCAGACTTGTGGAAGGGAGTTCCACAGGCGGGAAGCGCGAGAAAAGAAGCTGTTGGAGTAGAATTTACGGTTACATCTTATTTGTTTAACTGTAAAAGGGTGGGACCTAGTTGCTAATCTAGTATCTCGTGTAAATTCGTGCTTAGGCGGCACCAGTGATCTAAGCTCATCGGAGCAGAAGCCATGAAAGTACTTGTAGAAGAGGCACAGGGAAGCTACATCACGCCGGTGTGAGAGCGGCTGCAGCCGGTCTGCCAAGTCAGTATCAACCACGTTACAGATCCTCCTTTGTATTTTGTCAAGAAGCCCAAGGAGAGCAGCAGGGGCACCCGACCAGATATGGCAGCAATATTCAATACACGGGCGGATGGTAGATTTGTATATGTGCAGAATAGTTTCAGGTGGGAAAAATTTCCGGGCTCTGCACAGGGAGCCGACTTTCATAGCAGCAGATTTGGCAATGGATTCAATATAGTCATTCCATTTGAGGTCCGCCGAGAGTGTAAGGCCAAGGAGGCGTAGTATTTTACTCTCTGGGAGGCTAGCCTGTCCCATGCTAATGGGAGGTAGATGCGATTGTCTATGGTGGTTAGTTGATAACAGCTTTGTTTTGGAGGCATTGAAATTTACCAACCATTTCCTACCCCAGGTCACTACGGATTGGAGGTCCCTTTCAAGTGCGGCACCTAGGTTCACTTTGTCGTCCGGACCTGGTTTCTGATCGATGCGGGAGTAGATTGTTGTGTCGTCGGTATACATGCCAACTTGGGATCTAATGGTGTTGGGGAGATCATTAATGTAGATCAGAAATAGCGTGGGACCTAGGATAGATCAGTAATTATTAGCAATTTACTTGGGATGTGCCCCTGTATTTGAATTTCAGTGAGGTTTTTAGGAAAATCACCCCCTGTCTTAATACTTTTGCACATTATCGGTAGTTTGCAAAGGTTTTGGGACAGGGGTGATTTTAAAATTGATTTTGATGCCTCATAAAAGATAACATAGTTCTTGTCTCAATACTTTTGCACAGTATTATATATATATATATATATATATATATATAGATATATATATATATATATATATATATATATATATACTGTTAAATATAACAAACAATGAATGCCAAAATTATGTTAACACTGTTATTATACACTATAATACCTATACTGTTCGTGCTTATCTCAACCATACATTTACAGGTCAAAGGATATTACCGGTAGACCAGTTTCGCAAACTCTCACTTTTGACGTCTTCTCAGTTCTTGTAATGTATTATAAGAAAAGAAAAGCGTGTATACCAAAAGAGTCCATGCTATCGATGACCTAAAGAACAGAATACCTGTGGTAAAATCTAGTTCCGGCTGAATTAATGTCAATTAGTTTAGTGCTATACGTAATACACGCTTGAGTGATCATGTCTCTTTCAAGACATGACCAACTGAGCAGAATAATTTGCCATTACTTTCTGTGGTAGACTGGTTGCCAACCACGGCTATATAATCAAATCTATTTAATCCATAGCTGGAAGGAGAATAGAGAGATTAATAGTTTTCCCAAGGCTTTTTGTGCGTAAGTGAATGCAACGAATTCAACTAGAACTCGAACTCAGCTCTCTGATTTCTTGTTCCGGGCTGACATTTATTTCAAATCGCACAATAAAGGTAGTATTGAACGGACATGTCTCCCAATATTATCATACGAACGCGGGTGTCTCTCAAGGCTCTCTTCTAGGTCCTATATTTTCTTTATCTATATTAACAATCTCCCAGATCTAAAAAGATCTCAGGTAGGCATAGACGCTGACGGCACTACGGTTTACTCTAGCATCGATAAAAAATCTGCCGAGGCTGACAAAGCAAACCTCGCTGTCGAGCTTGAAATGGACCTCCAATCCCTGGCGGACTGGAGTAAGAAATGGCTCGTGAATTTTAATGCTTCCAAAACGTAGCTGCTATCTATTAATCGCTCCTATACCCTCCATTAGCATGTATCAGGCTAGTCTCACTGAAATTAAAACACTGCGATTCCTCGGGTTAACTCTCACAACAGACTTCAAGTGGAATAAATTTATAGAACCCATAGATAATTCTGCTGCTAAGATAGTCGGTTCTCTGTGTAGGGGCAGGAAGTCTTTTTTTCTTCTGAAACAAGCCTGCACGTATATAAATGCACCATCCGCCCGTGCATTGAATACTGCTGCCATATTTGGTCGGGTGCTCCTGCTATCTACCTCCATGTCCTTGACAAAATCCAACGGTGAATCTGTAATGTGATCGATCCCGACTTGGCAGCTCAAATACAGTCACTTTCTCACCGGTGCAATGTGGCTTCCCTGTGCCTCTTCTACAAACACTTTCACGGCTTCTGCTCCGATGAACTTAGCTCACTGGTGGCCCTATATATGAATTTATTCTAGCAACAAGATTAGCAACTAGGTCCCACCCCTTTACTGTGAAACCAATAAATGTAAACATAAATTCTACTCCGGCAGCTTCTTTTCTCGCACTTCCCGCATGTGGAATTCCCTTCCATTTACTTGCATTTTCGACAGCTGTAATCTCCAAGAATTTAGATGTAAAGTCAACAGCCATCTCCTAACTCACTAACGCATTTTCTCTCTCATGCTCCTTTCTCCGTCCACACTATTCTCATCAGTATTCTCATTCTTCTCCTACCCACTTCCTGACACCCCCTACAATCGTTTACTTTTTCTCATAACATTCCTCGTATGTAACCCCCTGCAAAACAGTGGCAGTAAAATGCCTTGCCTGGGGCGATATAATTATAGAAAAACTATCTATCTATCTATCTATCTATCTATCTATCTATCTAATATGATTATAAAAGAAATATACACTGCACTACAACACACATTCTAAATAAATGAATGAGTTAGCAACCTTTAAATATTATTGTTGTTTGCTGGTTGTGTATGAGAAACATCCTACATGTAAATTGTATGTTTTTAGAAAATGATATTTAATGTTAACATAACTTAGACCAGCCTTATATATATATATATATATATATATATATATATATATATATGGTTAAATAAAATAAAGACAAGAGGAAAACTGTATTTTAAATCGCCTACGCGTTTCGTCCGTGATGGACTTTTTCAAGGCAGAAAGACGAAATGAGCTTTCTTCTAAATTACGTATCTATAAACAAAATTAGTGTTGGTAACCACAAATACGCTCACAAATCATTTAAAAAAATTAACGGAATATTTCAGTTTTTAGAATTTCTTCATGTGTAATTGCAAAGTCACGCGACGTTAAGATGAAGGGAATTAGTTTTCTTTGAAAATTGTCCATTCTGTGTGTTTTGTATGTTCCAGAACTCCCCCACGTGCAGTGCAAAAGCACGAGATTTTAGAATGAAAAAAGGAAATCAACCGTTTTCTTTGAAATTCCCACCATGCATTTTAGTTTGTTTCAATATAGTTTCCACAAGCAATGGTGAGATTGGGAAAAATCCGGGGCGCAAATTGATGTTTTGGTAGTATTGGATAGCGGCGCTCTCGAGAATCTTCCTTCTGAAGAAATTGTCCACTCTTTTTATTAGTGTGGCATTTTTGAAATCGAAAATGTGGGTGAATTTATTTCTATGAATCACTAATGCATTGGTTAGATTATTATTAGTGATGTCTCTTATGTGTTCATATATACGTTTTTTAGAACCGGCCATAATTATTTGGCCACCCCAATATTTTTAAAAAATGATGCATTTGATACTATTTTTAGTATTAATTGCCAGGTGAATAACTGTAAATAAAAATAGAAGGGTTCTTTTGTTAATACTGCACAACAACATATGCAACAAATCAATTTATAAATATTTAATAATTAACTATATTCCAGTTTCATTAATGAAAGAATGAAGAAAATTTAGAGTTATTCGAACGAGTTCATATTTATTTCTATGCTTTGTAAAATTTTGCAAATTAATAATAACAAAAGAAACATTATATTTTCAATTAGAATTATCCACTTAAAAATTGTATGAATTACTTCTTTTAAAAAACTAGGGTGGCCTTATAATTATGGCCGGTAGTGTATATATATATATATATATATATATATATATATATATATAACCTGCGTTTAGATATTATTTGCAAAAGATGTATTGTCAAATATTTTATGTAAAATTCATAGCATGAATGCAATTTAGTCCCAATTTTCAATTTCAGATTGATATTTAGTATTTTTTCAGTAATTGTAGCAAATTGTAGTGTCAAGAGATTATTTGCAAGAGCTAGAATTAAGGATTATGACTTGTAAAAGAGAACTATCAATAAATGAAAAGGGCTATATAATCAAAGAAATTAGCAAAGGAAAATCTTCGCTTCAAATTTCTAAAGATTTGAAAAGGGATCATCGAACAATCAAGAAAATATGACAAATGGGAATTCAACCAAGGACAAAATGTCTTAGGCTGAATTCAGGAATTTAACAAAGCGAAATCTACCACATATCCGAAGAGAATTAATAAGAAACACAAATGCGTCAAGTGCGTTTATATTTGAGGCCGCTGTAGCTACTATGGTGTCAAGGGAAACAAAGTGTAAAGCATAAAGGAAGTTTGCTGATGTAAAGAATCAAATGAAGAAACCCATTTTAACTAAAAACAAGTAAAGAAAATTGCAGTAGGCAGAAATACATGAAAACTGATTTCAGTAAAGTACTTTTTACAGACGAATCAAGGATCACCCTCGATGGGCTCGATGGATAGACGCGAGAGTGGGCTTGCAAGCAACATAACAAAAAACAATTTTTAAACGCCAACTAGGTGGCGGTTGGATCATGATATGGGCTGGGATTATTTGTAATGAGCTCGTGGGTCCATTTAAATTAAAAGACGGTGTTAAAATGAATTCCAAATGTTACTGTGATTTTCTAGAGCAATATTTCTTTGAATGGCTTGATAACCAGTTTTAGCCAAGCGTAGATCTATGATCTTTATGCAGGACAACGCACCAAATCATGCATCAAAGTTTTCTAAATCCTGGTTGAAAGAAAAGGAATCTGTTGAAGATTCTCTAATGGACTAGACTTCAAATAGCTGTGACTTGAATTCCATTGAGAACCTGTGGAACAACCTCAAGAGATAGTTTTATTCTAATGGAAAGCAATTCAATATATACATTTCTGAGAGGCAGTTAAAGTTGCTGAAAAAAAACTCACCAGCCACTAAAATTACAAATCTAATATCAGATGTTGACAATAGGCTGGTAAGAGTTATTGAAAAAAGGAGCATTTGTGCAATAAATTTTCGGAGGGTCTTATTCTTTGTTAATATATCTTTTATTCTTAAAATAATATGTTTTTTTTGTTTTTCCTTTAAGAAATTGATGAAGTTGTTCTAAAATATTTTCCTATAATTTTTTACATTAATTTTACAACGTATAATAATGTAAAAGTATCAAAATAAATAGTTACAGATAAACTACTGACAGTCACATTAGTCTGTTTTGTTCACTTAGTAAATTTTTTTACAGCCAAAAACAATAGTTTTCTCTGTCACTATATACCTAGCTTAATAATATTGAGTAGAATCCAAAACAACACCATAATAGGAATTTTAACATTAAACTCTTCATACTAACTTGCATCTAATCTCTCAACACTGTTTATCTATCTATCTATCTATCTATCTATCTATCTATCTATCTCTCTCGCTCTCTCTCTCTCTCTCTCTCTCTCTCTCTCTCTCTATATATATATATATATATATATATATATATATATATATATTTATGGGCTTCTGGCATGTTTTAAAATAGGTTACAACAATGGATCCACGGCCATTACAAGTAGTAGGTAGATACACTACGTTGCTTGTCTGTCTTACCCTCTCAAGTTCTCATTGGTTTTATATATTTATATCCATCCAGCTGTATATTTCAGTCTACTTCTATCTTAGGTAACTTTCTATTTCTGTCTGTTCGTATCTATCCAGCTGTTATTCATTTTGTGCATTGAACATATACAATTTTAAAATTATATCATATTAGCATTATAATTGTGCAATATTTTGTCCATACTGTTTGTGCTTATCTCAACCACACATGTTCAGGTCGATGGTTAGGTCGCAGGGGACCACTGCATTGGCTTTCACAGTTCTACCATTTGATGCCCTGTGATTTCTAGTAAAGGATTATGGTAAATGTGAGCATGTATATAGAGTTCGTCATTTCAGTGACTACGTGGGCCGAATATGTGCAGAATGTGTTTCCGAGTTACGGTTATTTGGTAAATTTTGTGTTGAAAATAACGACACTTTCGGCGGTGCGGCTCAGACTTTTCTCCAGGTTCGTTATTAGGGTGCAGCTTTCTCCTGTCAAACCCTTAAAAAATATACCTTTGGACAGATCGTTACCCACTAATGAATGCCATGAGTAAGCAGACAAATGCTCACAAATACATACGCACAAACTCTTTTCGGCAATTACTGCTATGGACATGGTTAACGAACTTTGTACCAACCAAAAGACATTATATTTTATTGGTAAGAAAACCTTATTTGATATTATATATATATATATATATATATATATATATATATATATATATATAATGTGTGTGTGTTGTTTCTATACACAGTTTGATTTTCTTGTTTCATACCCCTCTTATAATGGGCTATCTACTAACAAGGCCAAATTCAGTTAATCTAAAATACACTTCACTATAAAGGATAACCCACTATAAACTAGTAACTAACTCATTTTTTAAATCCAAAATTACCAATGTTTAAAACTCATGGCAATCTATATTGATCTGAACTTAAAAAAATGAAATTTCAAGCAATATATAATATGTTAATAATGGAAATGATAAAACTAACCATTTCGATGAATCAATATTTAATATTCATTAACAGAACAATTCCCCTAATTGTCAGTTGAAATATATAAAAGTTTCTCAAGTTAACTAATAACGCCTTTTCTAATATTGAAATGCGTGTCCTTCGTAAACTTTTGTTTAAAATAGACTTGAAAGTCAACATCTCTATAATGTCAGTATTGTCTCTTCGAGTTTTATTCATTTCACCCCAAGAAAGGCTATAACATGGTTGTGGACAAAATCGGAGGAGAAAAAAACATTTTTAAGGACATTCGGCAATAAGAAAAAGAATTCAAGGAGAGAGAGAGAGAGAGACAGAGAGACAGAGAGACAGAGAGAGAGAGAGAGAGAAAATAATTGATACTGCATTTAAATTTTGAAAGATCAGAGTGGATCGGATCTTAAGAAACCGGAAGAGTGTTCCTCAAGTGAGAAACGGAAGAGAGGTAACTAGTAGCAAAGTACTTAGGGTACATCTAGCAATTTAAATAGTAAAATAATACAGCATAGATGAGAATCCAGTATAGCGTTTCAATTCGTAAGGTCACTATATCAAAGGGTAAAACTCTAAAAGTATAACAGCTTGCGTGTTTGTGTGCGTAATTTAGATGAAAGGGCTTGTTCAGTATGCAAACAAAGAAAATGGCTTCATAGAAAACATAAGTTTTACTACGGGCGATTAATATTTTGATGATGGCTGTACTCATGTATTTTTATTATTTGGTTCAGAAGTAAGTTAGGATAACAATGGTTAAAATGTCAGTAAACAATGTAGATCTGCTCTGTATTGGCACGACCAATTCATTTCTTTTAAGCATAGGGCTGACAAAACACGTCCGATCGCTCTTATTATAAAGTGGATATACTTCAGTAGTCTGGATACCGGGGAAAATAACATTTTCTAGTGGAAACGTAATCTCCATGTGATTCCAACTTTGATATATATATATATATATATATATATATATATATATATATATATATATAATACTGTGCAAAGTATTAGTACAAGAACTATTTTATCTTTTATGGGGCATCAAAATAAAGTCTAAAGTCACCACTATCCTAACGCTTTTGCACAAATGCAGGGTGAAAAGCCAAGTAAATTGCTAATAAATATTGATTATTTAAAACTAGGTGTAAAAGAAATGTATTAAAAAGAAGTTACATTGAATTCTTCTTATTTTCTATTAAACAACTTATTTTGAAACTACACATTATTCTATTATCCTTGGATATGAGAGACTTTTTTCTTATTCCCTGCCTCTCGAATTGATAAATCTAATGTTACTTCATAAGACACACTTTTGGAACAAATACAAATTGCTTGACAGGAGATCCCATTAGGTACACTGAAGAAGCTTGTGATGTCAATGCCTGACAGAATAAAGGCTTTTATCAACGCAAAAGGCTATTATACTAAATATTAATTTTCTTTTGTCACAAATATTTTTCTTGTTAAAGCATATGTTGAGTAAATCAAATAAAATGACTTTAATTAAATTGTTTATTTTCCGTCAATATGCCTCATAAAAGATAAAATAATTCTTTTCGTAATACTTTTGCACAGTTCTGTATATATATATATATATATATATATATATATATACATATATCATTTATTCGTAAATTATAACATAGATATGTTACAATATCACTACAAAAGTAGCCATTTTGTTTCAACACTTTTGTGTCTTTTCAAGTGATGTGATGGTTCTTAAATGAATGGTTTAAAAGTCTGAAAACGAGCGTGGCCCCTTTAATCAGGGAGGTATTATTGTATATGTAATGCGGACCAATCAGAGTGAAGGAACTTCTCATTTGGAAAATATGCGGGCAGGCTTAAGTTTAATGTTGGTGGGTATTGTTATTAATATTTGTTTGAAGTCATATTATTATTATTAATTAATACTTATATTTACTTTGTTCTTGTTGCTAAAATTATAATTCAATAATAGTATACACAATTGTATGTATTTTACGCTGACTACGCGCACACAAACACATATACGCACGCCACGGCCGTGACATATAAATCTTCTCATGAACCAGATAGATAAGGCGATGTTCATGAAATTGATACTCTTTAGCCAGGTCAACGTGTCAAAAGAAAACATCGTACCGCACTGAGGTGGGATACATATATAGGCAGACTAATGTTGTTGGACAACCGGGGCCCTAACTGGAGTACGCACACGCATACACGCGGACACACGTCCAGTGTTTGGGATACATACACACCTACATGCATGCATACATACATACATGCACACAGACTTACTCACACATACACATACATATATACAAACACAAACACACATATATATATATATATATAAATACACATACACATACAAACACGTACATATACATACACATACATATATATATGCACACACATATATATACATGCACACACATACACATATACACACATATACATACCCATACACATATATATATGCATACATATATATGTATATATATATATGCACATATATATACAGATACACACACATACACACATATATATACACATACATACACACACATACATATATAGGCATACATCCACAAACACATGCAAGTATGCGCATATCCACGTACTCGCACGCGTGTGCGAGCACAAACATGCACACATACACACACATGTAATTATACTCATATACAGCCTCAGCAAGTAGCCCTGAACTGCTGTTCATAGGGGGCGGTCTATAATATTTTGAATTCATATTTCAGTTACTCCAGTTTGTTAGACGATCGAAAGACATGAGACCTGATATAACATCTGTCATACTATCAAATGTTCATACATGCATACATACAACACACATACACACACACACACATATATATATATATATATATATATATATATATATATATGAATAAACATATACACACATATTCACGTACGTATAGGCATCCATATCCATCCATACGAGCACACACATGTACCCGCACAAGAGCATATGTATATCCGAGCCAGATATACATACATAATCCAACAAGTGAAGGGAATATACGTACATACACATCAGTAAGTGGCGCGGATACTTATATACTTGACCAGTACGGGAGGACAGACGTACACACTCTCATGCGTGCATAAAAATACACACATAGGCATGCATGCACATACACATGCGTACACACATACACGCACAAGCATACACAAGTGCACACATACATACACGTGTACACATACATATGCATATATACAGCCACGCATATATATATCTCTATAGACACACTCATATACACATACACATACATATATATACAATAACATTTAGACATTAATCTACCTATACTTGATGGGTATTCCCGCCTGACCCGAAAGCCCCAAGAGGCTCCCATTGGTGCACGATCCGACATACATCAATACCACAAAGCTTTGTAAATACCAAACCCAATGGTTAACGCATACCTGAACAGCTATGGGGCATCCAAAGCGATATCTATTATCACGCATGACAGAGTTCATACCAATACCGATTGGTCGGCTGGAGTCATCACGCTTCGCCATAGCAACGACTGTCTTACCAATAACCGATAACCGTGATTCTTGGGGCCTTTGTCCCACACAGTTTTTTCACAATTTATAGATCCCTGGCTCCCCGAAAATCAATGTCGGGTGGATTACCGCATGCCCGCACACGCACGCGCATGTGTATGTGTGTATATATATATATATATATATATATACACAAACAAACACACACACACACACATATATATATATTACCACTATAATCAGGACGTTAATGGAAATGCTGAGCTATGCTTACAGTGGACTGTGAGCTCATTTCTCTGGTTTAACAGTTTAAACTTGTCCACAAATTGTATGTGTATGTATGTATATATATATATATATATATATATATGCGTGTGTGTGTATATATATATATATATATATATATGTGTGTGTGTGTGTGTGTGTGTATGGGTATATATATGTGTGTATATGTGTATGTGTGTGTGTATATGTATGTGTGTGCATATATATATATATGTATGTATGTGTATGTATATGTATGTGTTTGTATGTGTATGTGTATTTATATATGTATATATATATATATATATATATATATATATGTTTTTATATATGTATGTGTATGTGTGAGTAAGTCTGTGTGCATGTATGTATGTATGCATGCATGTAGATGTGTATGTATCCCAAACGCTGGACGGTGTCCGCGTGTATGCGTGTGCGTACTCCAGTTCGTGGCCCTGCTTGTCCATCAACATTAGTCTGCCTATATATGTATCCCACCTCAGTGCGGTACGAAATTTTCTTTAGACACGTTGACCTGGCTAAAGAGTATCAATTTCATGAACATCGCCTTATCTATCTGGTTCATGAGAAGATTTATATGTCACGGCCGTGGCGTGCGTGCTTGTGTCTGTGTGCTCGTAGTCAGCGTAAAATACATACAAGTGTATACTATTATTGAATTATAATTTTAGCAACAAGAACAAAGTAGATATAAGTATTAATTAATAATAATAATATGACTTCAAACAAATATTAATAACAATACCCACCAACATTAAATTTAAGCCTGCCCGCATATTTTCCAAATGGTAAGTTGCTTCACTCTGGTTGGTCCGCATTACATATACAATAATATCTCCCTGATTAAAGAGGCCACGCTCGTTTTCCACTTTAAAAAAATTCATTTAAGAACCATCACATCACTTGAAAAGACACAAAAGTGTTGAAACAAAATGGCTACTTTTTTAGTGATATTGTAACTATCTATGTTATAATTTATGAATAAATAATATTATCAGCTCTACTTTTGTATTGAGCACTTTCTTAAAAATAGTGTTTCTTTTGACAAGGAATATTATTCCAACAATACTTGTATATATATTCATATATATATATATATATATATATATATATATATATATATATATATATATATATATATAGTTATGATCATCCACGTATACTGTCTTAATATGTATAGGAAAGAATATTAATAAAAAGTTTTGAATTTAAAAATGTACTTTTTTTTAACAGTATTTGTTTATTTTTATTATATTTTATATTTCAGACCGCCCTCGGTCCTTCATCAGAAACAACTGATTTTTAAATTTGAATTAGAAACGTATTTCACGATAGCGTTCGAATATTATTGTGTTTACATCACGTGGTGTGTTTGTTCACAACATGCGGCACGTCTGTAGAGAAAGTCTGTTTGTTTTAGATAAAAATTTCTTGGAACATCTGAAAAAAAATTTTTTAGCTATTGAAATATTTGTAAAGATTCAACACACCTAAGTCCCTAATTAACCCTAGCTTGTGTGTATTTAAGTTTAAAATCCAGTATGTTTCTTTCTTTCTGCGTGTGTATGTAGAACTAAAATTGGAGTCTATTAGTAAACATTTGCAATTTTCTAAAGTATGATCAGGTTGATTAAAATGGGCTGCAATTGGGGAGTATACATTTTTTTGTCGTATATTTAGTTTGTGATTATTGAAGCGAAATCTAAAGCTATTACCGGATTCGCCGATATATCCACTGTTGGGGCAAATTGAGCAGAAGAGAAAGTAGATGATGTTTTTGCTGTCACAAGTAAGGTTTGGTGGGTGTAATTTTATTTTGGTGTTGGGTACAGAGAATGTTTTGTCTGTTATTAAATGTTTACAAATTAAACAGCGAGGCTTCCCACATTTTAAATTCCCTGATAGGTTTGTATTATTTAAATATTTGTTAGAAGTGAGGATAGTTGATAGGTTGGGTGTTTGTTTCTTTGCATTTATGGGTGGTTTATCGAAAATGTCTTTGATGTTTTTGTTTGATTGGAGGTTCCTGTAATCATTTTTTAAATTTTTGATAAGTGTGTAGGAATATTGATTATGGTTAAAAACCATGGGAATTCGGTTGTTATCTTTTCGTTTTTTGTATGTGAGAAGTGTGCTACGATCTATGTGGATGGTTTTATGTAGTGCTTCCTTTATTATTTTTATTGGATATTTACATTTTAGAAACTGTTTTATTGGGTTGTTAATGTTGTTTAGAAAATCTGGATGGTCCTAGCAAATGCGTTTTATTCTAATAAATGAGTTGTATACGATAGATTTTTTTAATTTGAGGGTATGGCAACTGTTAAAGTGTAGGAATTTATGTTGGTTTGTGGGTTTGTTGTATAGACTGGTGGAAAGTGTATGTTTATTTAATTTTACCATGACCATATTAAGTCCATATTAAGAAAATATCATCAATGTATCTAAAATAATGTGATGGTTTGTATTGTGAACTGTCTAGTATCTTTTTTTCTAAAATATGCATAAAGATATTGGCATAACTAGGTGCTATGGACTCATGGATTAGAAAAATTAAAAAACTTCTTCACTTTCTGCAACAACTTCCACAATACAATCAAATTTACCATGGAGTACTCATACACATCCGTCCCTTTCTTAGACGTCATGGTAAAATTAAATAAACATACACTTTCCACCAGTCTATACAACAAACCCACAAACCAACATAAATTCCTACACTTTAACAGTTGCCATACCCTCAAATTAAAAAAATCTATCGTATACAACTCATTTATTAGAATAAAACGCATTTGCTCAGACCATCCAGATTTTCTAAACAACATTAACAACCCAATAAAACAGTTTCTAAAATGTAAATATCCAATAAAAATAATAAAGGAAGCACTACATAAAACAATCCACATAGTTCGTAGCACACTTCTCACATACAAAAAACGAAAAGATAACAACCGAATTCCCATGGTTTTTAACCATAATCAATATTCCTACACACTTATCAAAAATTTAAAAAATGATTACAGGAACCTCCAATCAAACAAAAACATCAAAGACATTTTCGATAAACCACCCATAAATGCAAAGAAACAAACACCCAACCTATCAACTATCCTCACTTCTAACAAATATTTAAATAATACAAACCTATCAGGGAATTTAAAATGTGGGAAGCCTCGCTGTTTAATTTGTAAACATTTAATAACAGACAAAACATTATCTGTACCCAACACCAAAATAAAATTACACCCACCAAACCTTACTTGTGACAGCAAAAACATCATCTACTTTCTCTTCTGCTCAATTTGCCCCAACAGTGGATATATCGGCGAATCCGGTAATAGCTTTAGATTTCGCTTCAATAATCACAAACTAAATATACGACAAAAAAATGTATACTCCCCAATTGCAGCCCATTTTAATCAACCTGATCATACTTTAGAAAATTGCAAATGTTTACTAATAGACTCCAATTTTAGTTCTACATACACACGCAGAAAGAAAGAAACATACTGGATTTTAAACTTAAATACACACAAGCTAGGGTTAAATAGGGACTTAGGTGTGTTGAATCTTTACAAATATTTCAATAGCTAAAAAAATTTTTTCAGATGTTCCAAGAAATTTTTATCTAAAACAAACAGACTTTCTCTACGGACGTGCCGCATGTTGTGAACAAACACACCACGTGTTGTAAACACAATAATATTCGAACGCTATCGTGAAATACGTTTCTAATTCAAATTTAAAAATCAGTTGTTTCTGATGAAGGAACGAGGGCGGTCTGAAATATAAAATATAATAAAAATAAACAAATACTGTTAAAAAAAAGTACATTTTTAAATTCAAAATTTTCATTAATATTCTTTCCTATATATATATATACTAGGTACGATAGATACATTGTCGCAATTATTTTATTATTTCAAATCAAAACGCTATTATACTAAATGTTAAATTTCTTTTGTAACAATTATTTTTTCTTGTTAAAGCATTTGTTGAGTAAATCAAATAAAATGACTTTAAATAAATTGCTTATTTTCCGTCAATATGCCTCATAAATGATAAAATAGTTCTTTTCCCAATACTTTTGCACAGTTCTGTATATATATATATAATATATACTAGGTACGATAGGTAAATTTTCGCAATTATTTTATTATTTAAAATCAAAACGCTATTATACTAAATATTAAATTTATTTTGTAAGACGTATTTTTCCTTGTTAAATCATTTGCTGAGCAAATCAAACAAAATTACTTTTATGAAATTGTCAATATGCCTCATAAAAGATAAAATAGTTCTTGTCGTAATAATTTTTGCATAATACAGTATATATATTTAAATAAAACTTGGAAAGTCACATGTGTCGTATTGATCATATCTCCGAGCAATCCTCGCTTCGTCAGCCACAATAATCTTTATTATGAAAGATTCTGGAAAACAATTCATACACAAAAGGTTCACTTAAAAGAGATTCATACACCAAAGTTCATTTGAAAAGAAGGAAAAAGGAAACAAATAGAAAAGAACAGTGGCAGAAGGAATTCAAAGAGAGAGTAGATTATGTTTTAAGATGGCCGTCTACCCATTTTTACGGAGGGTAAGAAATAAGGACGAACTCAGAGTTACGGAGAAAGGGATTCAAATACGATCATTGAAAAGGGCTTTTAAACATTACACATGTGTTAAGAAGTCAAAATTAAGCGTGACACAGAAATGGAAGTGGAGCGAGAGGAGACGGAAGAAGACGGGATAAAGAAATAACTGGGTCGACAGAGAAAGATTTAAATGAGAGACGAGGGGGAGAAACAAAAAGGAAATGAAAGAAGAGGAAAAATGCACGCCAAAACAAGTAGTCGTAACAACTGCCAGCCAAGGAGAGAGGAAAGAAAGAGACAGATAATTAAAATGAAAAAAAGAAAAAAAAAGGGAAAGAAGTGTGTGTGTGAGTGTGTGTGCGGTAATATATGGTAATATTCTTATTATTTATCATAAAACTTATTTTGCTACACAAGAGCTGTCGTGTTTCAGTGCTATATACAGCAGCTGATCAGGATATACAACCTGTCAACTGATTAGGTGCTGAATATAGCACTGAAACACGACAGCTCTTGTGTAGCAAAAATAGTTTCATTATATATAATAAGAATATTACTATAAATATTACTCTATTACATACCTACCACTGTCAAAAAATAAATACTACGAACTGTTGAGTGTGATTTCATTAGTTATTACTACTAGTAAAATATATATATATATATATATATATATATATATATATATTCATTAAAACATGGGAGATATGGTGTTGGGTTGAATTTTTATTCTTCTAAGCCGACTTATTTTTTCACCACTGCTGTAGCTTGACATTGAACTCACAGGGTTAAGTGTAGAATTGTCGTCTGAATTTGGTTGATCTAACTGTGAATAGGTGGGACCCAGTTGTCAGTATGGTTGCACGAGTAAACTCGTGTGACATGGGGACTAGTGACTTAAGTACGTCGGAACAGAAGTCATGGAAATATCTGCAGAGCAGAGAGAAAAGAAAAGCCACATCCCGTCGATGAGAAAGTGGCCGGAGTTGAACCGCCAAGTCGGTATCTATCCTATTGCTGATTCTCTTTTGGCGCCTGTCGAGAACACTGAGTTGAACAGCGGGGGCGCCTGGCCATATATGACATAAGTATTCTATGCACCGGCAGATGTGCTGTACTACTAGATGTGCAGGTGATGTGATCGATAACAGCATGGAATTGGGAGAGTCGGGTTCTAATTCCAGTCGTTTTCGTTATATTCAGTTAAATAAACTAGTATTTCAAGATAAACTGACAACGGACTGTTAATAGAAATCTTCAATTATAGCTAGAAGCGACTTCAAAACGAACCATGATTCCCCAGTTTTATCAACAGTACAAAAAAAATAATATAATATTAAATATAACCGAAGTTCTGGATTACAGGTTTAGTAAAATTGACGAAAGAGGTCGTGTTTCACACACAATTACTTCCAATGTATGTTCTATAAATGCTTTCATGGCTTCTGCTCGGACGAACTTAAGTCACTGGTGCCTCCTCAACAGGTGTTTACTCGTGCAACCAGATTGGCAACTGGGTACCACCCATTCACAGTCAGGTTAGCCAAATGCAGACGACGATTCTACTCCTGCAGCTTCTTCTCTCGCACTTCTCGCCTGTGGAACTCGCTCCCGTATTCTTGCTTTCCTGACGGCTACAACCTCCTGAAATTTAAATGCAAAGTCAATACTCATCTACTAACCACTGGACTCTAGTTCTCTCCCCACCCCCGTATAACCTTCCCTTTCTCTCCACCTATGTATCTGTCATCGCACCTGCATTCTCAGCTTTCTATTGCTCCTTTCTAACTAGTTTGTATTCCTCACTCTTTTCTAATTAATCTTTTTACAGTTATGTAGCCCCCCGCACATCAGTGGCATTTCTGCCTTGCTCGGGGTGAAATGATTAATATATATATATATATATATATATATATATACTGTGCTATTACCTACGAACCCGGTACATTCTACTGATTTGGTCCCATCTGACTATTATTGTTCTAGTATATTGTTGGGGATCACCTCTTTTTGCACATAAGAATGGAACCGCCTGATATATATATATAATCCTATACTGAGAAAGGCAATGGTTGCAAAGTAGTTGTTTAATTGGTTAGTAAGTTGGTGCAGAGTTAGTTGGAGTAGTTAGATATAGACTCATTAGCAGGACATACTATTTCACTTCAATACGGCATTGCTCGGGTTTAATGAAAGCTTTAAAACTAATCTAAGTATTAACGTAAGGATACAGACTTGAATGAAGATTAGTAGTACTGTTGTTGCGGATCCCGGAAATGCAACCCACACAAATAAATAAACAACGACCAGTAATTGAGATAGAAAATAAGTGTATTGACGTAAGGATACAGACTTGAATGAAGATTAGTAGTCCAGGAATACGGGTTATTAAAAATATATATATACAAGTCTCTGGAGGTGAAGCCGTAGTATATTGAGCCTGTCTGCGTTGGAAGCTGATGGGTACTGCGTAATAATCTTCTCGATGAGTGGAGCACAGAGCTACTATGAACTAATATGTGCTGACCGCCAATCTCTCACTGGACTCACGTACTTTCCAGTTAACTCTCTGTGAAAACGCGGTATTCTGTATTTATCTGTATTCCCACAAGTGCAAAATGTAGCACAAGGACATTCTTACGTGAGAGCTCTGGGCCATATAGCCCAGCCAAAAATAGCTGTCTAATTTTGCCCAGTCGTGACTCTAACCTTCAGCGGAGCAAAGACTGGTTTAATGCTCTCTACCTGAAGGCCGAGAGCTGACTGCGTCAGTGGAACTTTTAGCGTGAAAACGTGGTATTCTGTATTTACTAGCCTTCCCACGCAAGGCCAGATGTGACACATGGTCATTTTATAGTGGATATTCCCGGCCATATAGCCGGGTCAAAAAATGTCTGTCTATTTTTCCCCAGTCGTGGTTCTACCCTTCGGCAGAACCACGACTGCGTTAGTGCTCTCTGCTCGGAAACAGAGAGCGCTCTCCGCCCGAAGGCAGGGAGCTGATAGTCAATGGAACTACGGCGTGAAAACGCGGCAGTCTCCAGTCTCGCTTCTATAGCAGTAGTATAAGTACACTCTGGACGAGTCCATCTTTATAAAAAGGAGAACCCCACTATAGAAAAGCTATTTAACCAGAATCTTAAAAAGCAGCTTGTATCTATGAAAGCTTATAAAGACTACATATCAAACCTACAACGTGAACTACGCAGGATGAAAAGTGATTGATAAAGGAACATGGTCTCTCATCTTCAACAAGCCTTCTACACTAAAGATTCTAATTTTTTTTATTGTTTCCTGCGTGAAGTCTTGGGTCCACCAATCATCCTCAGTTACCCCTCTGAATTCAAAAGAAAATGCTAATACAATAAAAAAGAAAACAGAAAGAAACACCTCAACGATGAAAAGAGCATTTCAAAGATCTCTTTGATGATCGTGCTTCTGTCGGTAACAGTATGATAAAAGATTATCACTCCTTTCTTTAAACCTATTTTTTCAATTATCGATTTTCGATATTTATCGGGGGTACCTTGACACAAGAGACGCTTATAGTACAACTGTGTAAATTTTCAAGAAAATCGGTTCAGTCATTTTGGAGTGTATAGGTAACGGATACATACACACACAGACACAACATACACACAAAGTTCCATTTACAAATAAGTTTAGATAACTCCTGTAGAGTACGTAGAAACGTAGGATGTTTCCAGGTTTTGTGGAAATGGGCAAGCAGCTCCACAGGAATATGAAAGCCCAGGTTACGTTCAATGGACAACTCTTAGGGGAAATCCTTATTAACAATGGTGTAAAGCAGTGTGATATCCTTTCCCCCATGCTTTTGTCTATATTTTTGCTGCTCTACATGTGCTTGCCTTCCAGGGTTGTGACGAAGGCAACCATTTGCGCTTTAGAGCCACTGAAAGAGTTTTTGATCTGAGAATATTCATTGCTAAATCGAAAATTTTGCAAACGTTGATTAGATTTTGGACCACAATAGGTCCGGAAAAAAACACAACTCAGGTAAAGCAAACCTCGCTGCTGAGCTTGAAAAGGACCTCCAATCCGTGGTGGACTGAGGTAAGAAATGGCTCGTAAATTTGAATGCTTTCAAAACGAATCTGCTATCTAATAACTATCACAAACAATCGTTCCTCCCGCCCATTAATATGTTTCAGGCTTCTCTCCCTGAAAGTAAAACACTGAGTCTCCTCGGATTAACTCTCACATCAGACCTCAAGTGGAATAACTATATAGAATGCATAGCTAAATCAGCTGCTAAGAAAGTCGGTTCTCTGTGCAGGGCCAGGAAGTTTTTCCCGCCCGAAACAATCCTGCACATATAGAAATCTACCATTCAACCTGGCATTGAATATTGCTGCCATATCTGGTCGGATGCTTCTGCTATCCCCCTAGGTGTCATCGACCAAATCCAACGGAGTATCTGTTATGTGAATGACCCCGACTTGGCAGCTAGGATACAGTCGCTTTATCACCGACGCAGTGTGGCTTCTCTGTGTCTTTTCTACAAATATTTTCACGGCTTCTGCTCCGATGGACTTAGCTCACTGGTAACCTCTATATATGAGTTTCCTTGGGTAACAAGATTAGCAACTAGGTCCCACCCATTTACTTTGAAACCAATAAATTGTAAACGCAAATTCTACTCCAACAGCTTCTTTTCTCGCACTTCTCGCTGTGGAATTACCTTCCGCATACTTGCTTTCCCGACAGCTATAATCTACAAGAATTTAAATGTAAAGTCAATAGTCATCTCCTATCTCACTATGTTATATCTTCTCTCATGCATTTTTTCTCCATCCACCCTACTCTCATCGGTATTCTCTTTCTTCTCCTACTCTCTTCCTGACACTTCCTGCAACCTCTCACTCCTTCTCATAACAAACCTCCTATATAACCCCCTGCACCACAGTGGCAGTAAAATGCCCTTTTTGGGGTGACACGTTTACAAAAAAAAAAAAAAAAAAAAAGAAATTTGTGAAACAAAGATATATTTACGAAAACAAGTAAAAGTATCACACGCCAGGCTGACTGTTAAGTGGAGACAAACTCCACACCTTTGTCAATCGTCAATTACCGAACCTCTACTTGAGACAGTCTTCCGATATTTTAGTCATTAGAAGAGTTCATTATGTTACAACGGGTAGGTCCCATAACATTTACAAAGACGACACAGATTTCTTAGCACATACAGAAGCTGGCATACAGCATATTGTGGATAGTTTTTTTATCCTTATGGGCAGCATTTGATCTCACGATAATTCTCACAAAAAAATTCAAAGCAATATTTACTTCGGACGCCGGAGAACCATATCTCGAGCCCAGCATCTTTGTTCCTAGAACGAGATTAGAGGTAGTTGAGAAGTTCGTTTATCTTTGCAGCACAACTACAAATAATGGCTCATTGGATGCCGAAATACATCCTCGCATCTAAAAGGCCACAGTGGCTTTTGGGGAGCTGGCAAGGAGAGTCTTGGCAGTTGGTAACAATACCAATCTTAGCAAGGTGTGTGGGTATAGAACTCGGGTTCTGACAGCTCTTTTATATACCCCCAAAGCATGGACACTATTCAGCAAACATATCCAAATGTTTCAGCGTTTTTAGTAGAAATGCCTGAGAAGCATATTGAATGTCCAATGGTAAAACAGAAAACCTGAAACTGATATTATAGTCAGAACCAACTGCCAAAGCGCAAAGACGCTTGTAACATTTTCCCAAATGCGATAGACAGGACATATAATTCGAATAAAGGAAACTAAACTCCCAAAACAATTGTTTTATGACAAACTGAGTAGCGGTAAGCAACCTCAGCAAAAGAAACAATGTCTGTATCAAGAACAAGCTAAAACATCTGACGTTTGACATCAACAATTGGAAGAATCTGATACTAGGTAGAACTGGATGGAACGGCAAATAAGAGACGGTTGTTAACTCATCCAAGAATGTCGTCTGGAACACAAACGGCTGAAGCGGTGACTTCGAATAGGTGATAACCACAAACGCAACGAGGGTATCAAAGGCTGCACATGTGATTTCTGTCAGCGCATACTTCTTTCAAAGGCTGTCCTGTGAGATCAGATGAAGAAAAAACTGCCCATCACATTCCCTAACACAAAGTGTCATAGCTTGCACGCTGTGTGGCAAGATATTCAAAGAACCCAGCTCCGGACTGAAGAGGCACATGATGATGAAAAGGAATCAGACACAGCGGTGTGACCAATCAAGATTTTGGCAAGCACATTGTTCGTCTGTATTTTTGTGACAAATCCGCAGTCAACTTGGCAGGTCACCTTCAGGGTCATGCACGAGAGAGATACGGGATAGGGTACGAACGTTATTAGTCAGCCACCATCTGTAAAGATGCAACAAATCATAATATATACGTATGAGTATGAATGTCTATATATATATATATATATATATATATATATATATATATACCCATTGATGCACTGGTACAATGTGTGTACAAATGTGTATATATATATATATATATGTCTGCGTCTGTCATGACGACAGATTTTCCCCCACTTCCACAAAAGTACACGAATATACGCAACCCTACATATAACCAATTTTTTAAAAAAGTTAAACAGTTTTTCTGACGATCGCAAGAGCGTAAAACCCAGCGTTACAAACTCACATCTATCTATCTATCTATCTATATATATATATATATATATATATATATAGTAATGAATGATTCAGTAATGAATTAAAGCACTCTGGCTATAGGGCGTGTATAATGATAATATACACGCTAAAATGTCTGTCTCCTTCTCCCGAGCGCCCATAGCTCATTGGTAGAATTGCCGACTGAAGCCAATTCGGTCGGGTTTCGATCCTGGATAAAAACCAATCGGATGCCTAAACGTACTGATGAGCTGTAATACAGCGAAACAGATCTGTCTGTGAATGACTATATATATATATATATATATATATATATATATATGTGTGTGTGTGTGTGTGTGGGAGTAAATTAATTTTTTTTTTCGTTAAAACATTCGACAAGGAAGATTTTATGAATTTTTTATTTGATTTTAATTTTCCAGACTTCTTACATATTTCCTTTTTCTGGAAGAAAGGAATGTAAAAATGTTTCAAAATTATTGACATTCCAAGTGCTTTCGGCCACTTCACTGGCCATTCTTAATATATTTCCTATATTGTTCTTTTATCTTCACGTTTTGACTTAAACCTACTTTATTTTGCGTTATTGAAAAGGAGCGTTCTTTAACAGCTATCATATGATACACACGTAACTGGACATCGCGTGAGTGTCTGTCTATAAAAACTTTAAAATCTTCTTTTCCACTGTTAAACCATGTAAGGTTAATGGTAAGAGAAAATTGCTTTATATACAGTGCCTCTCTCATAGCGAGGTAATTTTGATATTGGGATTTAAATAGTATTTTGTATTTTCTACGAAACATTTTCTCATGAATTATGGGTTCATAAATATTTTTACTGTACTTTGGTTTGATATGTGGTATGTAAGATGTCTTCTAAAAGTAGTAGTAGTATGTCTAATATAGTGATTTATGACAAGAAACAGTAGATGCAATGTAATGCTTTGTGAACAACATTTCATGGAATAATATCGCCATGTACGTAGTGTTAATAGATATTAGGCGACAATACAACAATATTCACAGATATACACGGCGGAAAGAACCTTCGAATATTGGAGGACATATACATTAAAGCAGAGTAACCCACATTAAATAAATCTAAATTTCAACCACTTTTCACGACCACATACCATTGAATCTGGACATGTGGTTTTATTAATAATATTTTGGTCACTCACCTGGTATGATGTCACAGAACCGCATGAGGAACTTACGTCCTGTCTTCTATTCCATGACCACTATCGTCGCATACCAATCTTTATGTCAACATAACAGAACATTTTTTATAGTAAATAGGTTTGTGCTAATGTTCATACAAGCACTCTAAAGATAGCTCATAGGAGCCGGAGGATTAGGTCAAGCACCACTGTAATAAAAATATCCAAATATTGGAGATTTTTGTCTTTACTTGACCAAAAGTTAAACTTATAATACGATGTTGAGAACGGCTCAGTATTAAATATAATAGACATTCATTGTCTGTTATAGTCAAGAATATATCTAAAAAAAATTTTAGGTCACAATACACTATATATATATATATATATATATATATATATATACATATGTGTGTGTGTGTGTGTGTATGTGTGTGTGTGTGTGTGACAAGTATTTAGATTGTGTATATAACACACCAAAATCGACGTTACACCACCGAGCGCCCATAGCTTAGAGGTAGAATGTCAATTAAGTCGGGTTTCAATCATAGCTAGAAGCAATTGGATAACTAACTGTACTGTTGAGATGTGTTACAGCGAAACTCTCCATGATACAGCGAACCCTCTGCAGATGACTACGTATATGTGTGTATATATATATATATATGTAAATATTTGTGGATATATATATGTATATGTGTATATGTATATCAATATATATTTGCATATATCTGTATATATATATATATATATATATATATATATATATATATTAATGCAGGTTTCATTGAATAATATAGACAAGTTCTGTCTATTAATTTTGTGTAGGATCCGTTCATACCGTCTGATATACTTGATGGTGATTTTTTGTTGCCTTCAACGATATCACCAGCAAGTATATCAGACGGTATGAACGGATCCTACACAAAATTAATAGACAGAACTTGTCTATATTATTCAATGAAACCTGCATTAATATATATATATATATATATATATATATATATATATATATATGTTTGCATACATCAGTCAGTTAAGTCCCATACGTGAGACACGCTTGGGCAATCATGTCTTGAAAAAGGCATGACAGACTAGGCAGAAGATTATCCCACAGTAGGTTGCCATTGCTTTCTGTGGTAGACTGGTTGCCATTGCTTTCTGTGGTAGACTGGTTGCCAGCCAAGGCTAGAGAACCCAATCTGTCCTGTTATTTAACCCATAACTGGAGGGAAGACATGGATTAATAGTTTTCCCAAAGGTATGTGCGCGTAAGTGAATGCAATGAATTCAAATGGAATTCGAACTCGGCTCCCCGATTCCTTGTTCCGAGCCGTTATCCAATGCACCACAACGCAAATATGTGTTTTATATATATATATATATATATATATAATCGAAAAAATCGGGTTGTAGAGGGAGTGGTCCGATGTTAATCAAATTTGATACACTCATAGACAAAGACATAAGAAACAATATTCAAAAGTTTCAAGGTTGCAGTTCTTACAATAGTGCAGAAAATCGATAATATATATATATAAATCGATACCAGGAAATCAAAATTTGACTTACATGCATTCATTTTTCTTCCAGTATACGGTTTCGCTTTAACTGGAAACAACTATTGCTTCTTAGTCTTTCGTACCAACGTCCAAAGAGTCTGAGTTCCAGGACCATGGATTAGTTTTAAATCTTTCATTACACACGAGCAACGCCGGGCTATACTGCTAGTACACACACACACACACACACACACACACACACACACACACATATATATATATATATATATATATATATATATATATATGTTATCAGAACTAGAATAATAAGTATACAATCTGATGACGCTATGCTGCTCTGTACTTGTGGCTTATTTCGAAACAATGTAAGCTATTCACCTCTTTATTCTCAAGAGGCCTCTGACCAATAAAATTGCCGCTGTCAGGGCTTTTCAAGTAACTGCTCTTTTCTCTTCCCGGCGAGCAATGCGTTGGAAGTGTCAGTATCAACTATAGCGTTGTTTTGAAGTCTTTCAGGTTGTAGTGTTATTTGTTTCACTGCTATCTCTGGCTACATTCCCCTTAGGCGAACGCATGTGGGAGAGAGATGGAATCACCTCCGCTCGACGCGGAACCAATGTTGAGAATCTAGCAGGAAAGGGTCTCCTGGCGCCAGACGCTCATCGTCGGCGGGTGGAGAATTCAACAGATGGTCACTTTATTTGTCTTTCTTTCCAATTTGGTTTCTATTTCATCTCATAATCTTGTGCATTCTGTTATTTCTTATGGATTTTTCTCGATATTTCTCCTTTTCAGTTAACGTCCTCTTCTTTTCTGCTTTCTTCCTTATTTCAATATTTATTCTTTCTTTACATTTATTTGTCTTCTTTTTTTTTCGCTTGAATTTAATCAGTTTTTTTTTTCCTTTAAGCCTCACGGCAACATCGCTTCTCGTACGATCAGCAAAGATAAGGAATATTTGAGCCCTTCTCACTGCGTAGAATTTGTAATCGTTTGAAAATACGATGGGCTGTAATCTTGGGTGTGTAGATGGTGTAGGTAATAAGGGAATTGTTAATCAGAGAGCTGAGTTCCAGTTAGGTTTTTTATGTTCACTTATGCGAAAGTAATACAGTATAACCAGGATATAAGAGACCCCGATATAAGAGAAAACCGGATATGAGAGATCGTTTTTCTGGTCCTGAATTAGAGCGTGTGGTAATGTATATAAAATAGAACAAACCCGGATATAAGATAACTTTATCAGGTCCCGACAACTCTCTTATATCAGGGTTACACTGTAGTTTGTTATTTTATGAATCAGCGTCTTATCCAGTTAAATTAGTATAACTTGTATCACTAAATCATTATAATAATTTAAAAAATCTTAAATTTTAAAATTTGTTTCTAGTTTTAAATAACTGCAAAAGTTTGATAATACAAGTTGGTTCTCTGTGCAGGGCCCGGAAATTCTTTCCGCCTGAATCTATCCTGCACTTATACAGACCTACCATCCGCCCGTGTTTTGAATACTGTTGCCACATCTGGTCGGGTGCCTCTGCTATTCTCCTCGGGCTTCTTGACAAAATACAGCGAAGAATCTGTAACGTGATTAATACCGATTTAGCTGACCGCCTGCAGTCACTCTCTCACCGGCGTGATGTGGCTTCCCTGTGCCTCTTCTATAAATACTTTCATGGCTTCTGCTCTGATGAACTTAAATCACTGGTGCCCCCTAGGTGGGAGTTTGCACGAGATACTAGATTGGCAACTAGGTCCCACCCTTTTACAGTGAAACCGATGAAATATAACCGCAATTTCTACTCCAACAGCTTCTTTTCTCGCACTTCCCGCCTGTGGAATTCCCTACCGCATGCTTGCTTCCCCGACGGCTATAACCTTCATAAGTTTAAATGTAAGGTCAATAGACACCTCCTAACACACTAACCCTCCCATTCTCTCCAACTCTCCCCCTCTGTACATCCTAACTCGTCTATCGCCCTGTGTAACTATAGTGACAGTGGAATGCCTTGCTTGGGGTGACATGATTAAAAAAAAACATAAAAAAACGAAAGAATTTCTCTTTATATATTATTGTCGTATATGTATAAAATTTAAACACTGATCACCATAGAACAAACACAGTAGACACCAGTTTGTCGTAATTAGAGGAGTAGTGATGATGGAATCACGTGACGTTCTAAAAATAATATATATATATATATATATATATATATATATATATATATATATATATATATATAAAAATTGGTACAGAATTAGCATTCAAGGCTGAAAAGAATTCAAAAGCGTTATTTCATGTATATATAAATTTACAAAAAATATGATTTTTCTAGTCTTAGTATTAATTATGGTAATTGTTTATAGAGGAATATACGATCTATATATATAAAAGGCAATCTGTGAGTCTGTTTGTGACTGTTCTCAATGCACGCCTACATTTTTTAAGCTACGCCATTCAAACTTTCTATGGACACATATCTACAGGGAAGCCAGGTCGACACATAATTTTTGAGTTTAAGTTCAGCAATTTTCCCTTTCGTACTTTTTGGCCAATGGGGCCGATTTTTACTAAGTTGGTTTCTAAATGACATCACAGAAATCAAATCACACGTGTCAAACGCGACTAAAATATTTTTACTGAAAAAAAAATGAGCCTTTATATTTAATTTTTATTCCGACGTTTTAAAAAATCATTTGGTCAACAAAAATATATGAATATTTTTCACCGTAATTTTTAAACAAAAGAAATATTTTTAAAAAAGTGTTTTTTTTCAAAATAAAACAAAATTTTTGAAACAAAAACAAACACAATTTTGTTTACAATGTCGCACAAAACTTCAAATCACGCTTACGCAAAACAAAAGAAAATGAATTTTTAAATGGAATTTTTAAAAAAATTTTAAGCAACATTTTTTTATATAATTATTTTTATATAACCGATTTTTAAAGGAATTTATCCATTTAATAGTATAAACATAATTACTGAAGGGAAGCCTGCTTCAGACGCGGCTTACTGGAAGTCGACAATCATTGGGACTCTGCAATGGAGGAAGGTGTCTTGCATTTTCTCCTACTACTTAAATGTTTTGAGTTTCACGGGCAACGCCGGGCTATGATGCTAGTATTAATTAATCAAACATCTTGCGCGCATATCGAAATTAATAAAATCCGTCTAATAAAAAAGCTAGTATTCAAACAAATTTGTAAACTAAATTTTAAGATCCCAAATTAAATATAAAGACTTTTGTTAAAAGATAAACTACAGAATGAGCTGCCCATAAATACTATATTTATTTTCCTTTAATCCTATAATCGAGCTACGGAAAATTGATGTACGGATAATCGTAGAAATATTGTATATCTTAAAAGATCAGAAACGCTTTATTCAATAAAACCATCCTATTTTCGATGTCATTTTTCTTGGAAGAGGTTTTCTTTTATATTTTAGCCATTATAAGCATAACATTTTAACAAATCCCTGTTTTTCTGAAAGCAACTTTTGTCTCTACATCAATGCTGCCGCAGTGTTAATGGAATTAAAAGATAATATTTAAAACACACCTGCTGTAACTGACATTCTGAGTATTTTCGAAGGGCTACCCTTGATTCCTGTCACAGTCTAAATAGTTCAATATTGTTTACGCTGACACATGAGGAAATAATTGTTCTACTTTTCAGCATTTGTCGTACAATAGCAACGTTGCAAATACATCGCTCTTTTGACGTTTGTTCCATTGCAGACGTTCAGCTCATCTCGTCATTAGTTCTAGCAGTTCAAATATTTACAGCTAGGACACGACGGTCTTATTCCACGGGACTGAAACATGTACACTGAATTCAAAGCTGTATCTACTGCTGGAGAGATTGGCTTACTGTGTCGGGCCAGGAAGGTTTTCTCGTCAGAATCCATATTGCACATTTATAAATCTACCATTCGTCCGTGTATTGAATACGGTTGGCATACCTCGTCGGCTGATCTTGTTATTCGTCTTGAAGTTCTCAACGAAATCGAAAGGAGGATTTGCAATATAATCGATCCTGACCTGACAGCCCGCCTTCATTCACTTCCGCACTCATGTAATGAGGCTTCCTTCTGTCTTTTCTACAAGTGTTTTTGCGCCAACAGATTGGCATCATGGTCTAAAACTTTTACCTTTGAAATAATTAAATGTAACTGTCTCTTCTATTCTAACAGTTTCTTTTCTCACACTTCCCATTTGTCGAATTCACTTCCATTAGCTTGCTTCCTGATAGCTACAATCTCCAACAGTTTAAATTTCCATCTTTTATCGACTTGATTCTCATCCATCTCCTGCCTTTTCTAGAATATCCCTTGTACCTTTTTTTATCTTCGCTGTAACCCTTTACGCACTAATTTCATTTCTACCTGGCTTGAGGGAGAATGATGACAGAAAATCTTCATTTTCCCTGTGTTCCAAATGTAAGAGGCAATTTCAGTTCAGAAAATATTTGTTTAAGAACCGCCACTTTTGTAAAATAAAGTCTAAGTGTATGATTCCCTAAACGCTGTAATTAGTACATCTTCAAGTCATACGCCAGTCGCTATCTATCCTTCTCATCCTCATAACTTTCATCTGTTTATATTTCATCTTGCATTCATATGCATGGAGTACTGCTGCCATTTATGGTCAGGTGCCCCTGCCGTTCTCCTCAGTGTTCTTGACAAGCTCCAAAGGAGAGTCTGTAATGTGATAGGTACTGATCTGGCGGCTCAACTGCAGCCACTTCCCCATCGTCGAAATGTGGCCTCCCTTTGTCTGTTCTATAAATACTTTCATGGCTTCTGCTCGGACGAGCTTAAGTCACTGATGCCTCCTCAACAGGTGTTTACTCATGCAACCAGACTTGCAACTGGGTCCCACCCATTCACAGTCAGGTTAGCCAAATGCAGACGACAATTCTACTCCTGCAGCTTCTTCTCTCGCACTTCCCGCCTGTGGAACTCGCTCCCGTATTCTTGCTTTCCAGACGGCTACAACCTCCAGAAATATAAATGCAAAGTCAATACTCATCTACTAACCACTGGACTCTAGCTCTCTCCTCACCCCCGTATAACCTTCCCCTTCTCTCCACCTATGTATCTGTCATCGCACCTGCTTTCTATTGTTCCTTTCTAACTAGTTTGTACACCTCACTCTTTTCTAATTAATCTTTTTACATTTATGTGACCCCTGCACATCAGTGGCGTTTCCGCCTTGCTCGGGGTGAAATGATTAAAAAATATATATATAGAATATTACTATCATTTTAACAAGAGCCTTCACCTTGGATTGGCTCTTGAAAATTGTACTATATATATTATTATATATATAGTACAATTTTTGGGTTAGTATTAAGACTTTTAGGCTATTTGGGAAAAGAAAAGGCATCTTCTGTAAAATTTATGTCCATTGATATTTTTGACAGTTTGATCACAATATAGATTATGCTCGAGAAGCCGCTCTGCTGGAAAACAGCAAGGGGCATGACACCTATTGTGGCTCATGGTAGCGATGTGCACCGCTGAAAATGATAATTATGTATACATCATCATAGATAACTTTCGAGTACCCTCAACAAGCCACAGTTTTCACCTCTTCATTTGATCATCTTTAGGAATCCCTGATTTTTAATATTTTATCTGTTATTATCGTTATTATTATATTTGGTTGATATTTTTACCTTTTGTTATCGTTAATATTAAATTTGTTTTGATATTATTACCTGTTGTTATCGTTAATATTATATGTGTTTTGATATTATTACCTGTTGTTATCGTTAATATTATATTTATTTTGATATTATTACCTGTTCTTATCGTTATTATTAAATGTGTTTTGATATTTTTACCTGTTGTTATCGTTAATATTATATTTATTTTGATAGTATTACCTGTTCTTATCGTTATTATTAAATGTGTTTTGATATTATTACCTGTTGTTATCGTTAGTATTAAATTTGTTTTGATATTTTTACCTGTTGTTATCGTTAATATTATATTTATTTTGATATTATTACCTGTTCTTATCGTTAATATTAAATTTGTTTTGATTTTTTTACCTGTTGTTATCGTTAATATTAAATTTGTTTTGATATTATTACCTGTTTTTATCGTTATTATTAAATTTGTTTTGATATTTTACCTGTTGTTATCGTTAATATTATATTTTTATATTATTACCTGTCGTTATTGTTAATATTATAGTTATTTTGATAATTTTACCTGTCGTTATAGTTACTATTATATTTTATTTGATATTATTACCTGTCTTTATCGTTATTGTAATATATATTTCGATATTATTATCTGCTGTTATCGTCAGTAATATATTTATTTTGATATTTGTACCTGTGGTTATCGTTATTGCTATATTTATTTGATATTTTTGCCTGTTGTCATCGTTAGCTGCTGCTGCTGACATAAGTAAAGTGTGTCTTTTTTATGTCAGACTGAAACATGCCAAATTTTCCGAAATATAAACTGGAGGTGAACATGTTTCTTCCCTGCCCGCAAAAAATGGAGTATGAAAAAGACGGTTTTTCCCATAAAAAAATCTTTTCCTTAAAATATTCTCGATAATGTTTATTGTTTTAACAAGCAGCGATTAGAACTCCAACATTCGTGACAAATGTGTCTTGAATATTGATATAATCACGACGCTTCCTGTTAGTGGAAAATGTTCAAAAATAGGCATGGTGATTTGCACTACCGAAGGTTAGTAGTAATCAGTCCTATAAAAATGAAGAGCCTCTCATTAAATCATATCAGTTTGGTTTTGGAGGCGTTAAAATTAAGAAGCGAGTACCTTGTCCCTATTCAAAACCGATTAAAGGCCATTTTCGCGATCACCTGCCAATTTAATTTCCTCAAACCGATCAGTGTAACTCTTAAAAAAGAAGGAAATAGTCGAATCATCAAAACAGATAGTGAACTGGTAACAAGTTAAAGATCCTTAATGGAAATAAGGAGCGGAATTGAGTAAAGAATAGAGTCCTGCTGAGACATCCACATGAAGTGCTTTATATTATTTGTAAAAGTATTATTCAAAATTATTTGTTTAGGTAAGTACTTTCATTATCACTAATTTTGGACTAGAACCGAGTTCAAATTCCAGTTGAATCCATTGTATTCACTTACGCGCAAATACCCTTGGGAAAGGTATTAATCCGTCTCTTCCTTCCAGTTATGGGTTAAATAGCAGGACAGACTGGGTTCTATAGCCTTGGTCGGCAACCAGTTTACCGCAGAAAGCAATGGTATCCTACTGCGGGATAATCTTCTGCCCAGTCAGTCATGTCTCTTTTGAGACATGATCGCCCAATCGTGTATCACTTATGGCATTTAACTGACTGAATATTTCTAGAAATATTATCTGGTACTCTTTTCAATGGAACTACAAGTGGTTTTATACACTTTTGTTCTTGACAATTTACAATGCAAAGAGTAAACACTGTGTTTAAAAACGACTCACCCTAAGCAAGGAATTACTGCGACTGCTGAGCATGTGTTACATAATAAAAGACTTAAGAGAGTAGGTGTCGGAGAACAGGTGAGAGTAGGTGTCGGAGAACAGGTGAGAGTAGGTATCGGAGAATGGCTAAGAGAAGAACAGGAACATTGGTGTGCGGAGAGCTGCGTGAGAGGAAAGCGTAAAGAGAGAAGGCGAATGGGAATCAAGGAGAGAAGTGATAACAGTTGAAGTTGCATTTGAACTCTTGAAGATGGTGGTTATCAGGGAAGCAAGAATACCAAAGAGAATTCCACAGGCGGCAGGTGCAAGAAAAGAAGCTGAGAGAGAAGAAGTTCTCGTTACACTTGATTGTTTTCCTTGCAAAATAGAATCTTGCTAGTCTTGTAGTTATTTATTAAATTGCTTATTTACAATAAGTTTATATTTATATCATTCTAAAAACTAATATAACTATATTAAAATATAAAGCAATACGATACTTATCATTTACCAAATTAAAATGAAACGTATATGGAAACATTTTTATTCATAAGTATATAAACATTTACTAAATTATCAAAATAAGAGACCCAACAATTAGGACATCTTTATTTACCATTTTTATAATGTTCGAATCTTTCGGCAATCACCCGATGTTTTTTTTAACAATTCCAATAAATAAAATAAATATTGTAAATAAACAATCAAATAATGTTTATTATTTTTGTTTTAAATTCTTAAGCACAAGAAAAATGTATAAATTCACTTTTATATGTTCAGTTTTATTTTAGTCGGTCAGTTAATTGTCATACGTGATACAAGCATGGACGATCATGTCTCGAAAAAGACATAACTGACTGAAGATTTTGTCGCAGTAGGTTACCATTACTTTTTTTTGGTAGACTACTCGCCAATCTGGGCTATATACCCAACCTATAATGCTATTTAACCCATAACTAGAAGGAAAAGAGATGGATTAATTCCTTTCTAAAGGATGCTTGCGCGTAAGTGAATGCAAGGAATTCGAACTCGGCTCTCTGATTTGTCGTTCCTCGTCGATATCCACTGCACCATAATGCACAGTTTTAATTACAATTCTAATAATCATTTTTCAAAAGAAAATGGTATTGCAGAAGAACAAAGTTTATGAAAATAAAAGCGAAAAAAGATGAAAACCCGCCCTTTTGATACCGTTTATTTTTTTTACTCCCCATTGTCTAAATAAAATTCATCGGTCATTCTGAACTCCTTCTTCACCATCTTAGCCAAGGTATAGAAGCATGCGCTGTAATACATTCTCTCTCTCTCTCTCTCTCTCTCTCTCTCTCTCTCTCTCTCTCTCTTCCGATTTCAACTAGCCCAAGATGGTGGGAGACTCGCCGAAAATATCTGGGAAAATTAAAGAACGGAATCCTAACACACTAACTTGCATCTATTCTCTCAAACAGTCTCACCATCTAACCAACCCTCATTCTCGGTACACTTACCCGTCTATCACCCTCCTTCTGACATTTCCTATATCTAACCATCCTTTTCCCATCACTTCCCCGACCCTATGTAACCCCCTGCGCAATAGTGGCAATGGAATGCCTTGCTCGGGGTGAAACGATTAAAAAAAATGGCGCATAGTTGTCGTCATGTGTTCATGTTCACAATTTAAATGCCTCCTTATTTGAACTGAAAACCTTTCAATCCACCTTTGCATATTACCAAACAATTAATCATCAAAACCGTATATGTAATAAGGGTAATCTTGCAGACTGTATGAATTACATTAAGCTCTTAATGTCATAGACCGTATAAGAAGTATCACCGATCAGAACAAAATTTTTCTCAATACTAATCTATTTTAATCTAAATGTGTATCGATAAACTCTATGGATTACTCCAGATCTTGTTTTTAAATAACTTTTTCGCAAGCATGTCCATGAAATCTATTAGGATACTGAGAGTTACTGACAGCAAGAACTACAGAGGACAATAAAAAGGTCAGGTCTCAGTTAGAAGAAAAATGACGTTTCAGTGCATTTAAAGTTTTGAAAATCAATTCATAGGAAAGTTGGAGGCTGGGTGAGAAATCAACAAGCGAGCAGGACAGATGAAATTGACAGCATAAAACTCATAGTTAAGAAGACCAACTTAATAGTGAAATAATGGGATAAATGACCGGTGAATAATTTTGTCCTTTTTATTTAAAAAAAAAGTCCTGTTAAATTCCTTGTTCGTTTTTTGCCTGATCATTGACCTCCACCACCCCTCAGCCAAAAGATAAAATAATTCTTTTTCTCGACTGGCGTTGTACACGTTCTTTTTGCGCTTAGGATCAGCTTTGAAATATTCTTAAAAGTAAGACTTTTGCTTTGATTTTATTTTGTTTTATTATTTGTGGCTAATTTTAAAATAGTTTCATGGTTGTTTGAACGGGTGTTCTTTACATTTTTTCAAAGAAATTTCTTTGACCGGACTTAACTTAGTTAACCCACTACCACCGCTACCTTTTTTCTTTCTTTCTTCTTCTTCGATTGGAGTAGATAGTTTCGACTATCACCCGGTTCACACTCCACCCACGTCTATTGAACAGGTGTAGAGGCTCATCCCCTGTTCCCTGTTTAGGATGTGGTTTCCGGTTTTCTCTTTTCCAATCTTTTCTCTCTTACGTAGCCCCCGGCACATCAGTGGCGTTACCGCCTTGCTCGGGTGATATGATTAAAAATAAAATGGCAATCTAGCCACTGCGTTTAAATCCGTGAAGTCATGATATTTGAGTTTTGTTTAACGGCATATCAACCTCTGTGGGTTATTTAATGCCAAAAAGGTGGGGGTCATAAGGTATTTTTTTTTAATATTAACTTATAGTGAGAAGGTTGATTTAGTCAGATTATAATGAAATCTTTTGTTTTTATTCTTTTTTATTATAGAAAACTGAAAATGTCTTATAGTTTTGTATTAAAAAATGTTTTGCCGAGAATAATTTTTTCATTTAAAAATGTGTTCTGGTTATAATTTTTTATATATATATATTTTTTATATATATATATTTTTTATATATATATAATATTTTATATATATATATTTTTATATATATATATAATTTTATATATATATATATTTTTATTTTTATATTATTATTATATATAATGATTTGCTGGTAAAAATCTTCCTTCAAATATGTATATTTTTCTAAAAAGTCTATTTTTATGAATATATTTCGATAAAAGTCTATTTTTATACTTTCATAATTTTTGGCCCTCGTTTTAGGGGCTTATTATTTGCCCACAGCTAGGACCCTAACAGGTTGGGAACAACAACAAATAAGAGATGTTTTCATGCTCCACACAATCAGAGGCCTTGCTGCCGGATGCAATTTACTGTTATGTCCAGGACCACGTGAAGTCAAGGTAGGAACGAGGAAAGATTAATAAAACAACTGCCATGAAAATATTTATGGAGGAGGCAAAAGAAACTCCGTTAAGGAGCCGAGATCACGGGCGAGGACTAATATAGTTAGATTTGTCTTCGGATTTTGTCAGTAAGATCTAGGACACGTAGCATAAGTGTAATATAACAACCTGGCCCCACCCGAGGAAAGGCTGATGCAAGCGGGGGTGTTTTCCGGTCGTTGAAAGGAACGGATGTTTGTTTGACCTTATTTCCGGCAGTAGCGGAAATGGCTACAAGAGGCAGACAGAACAGGTGTCTCTGAGCATTACGTGGGCGTGCGTGGGCGAGGCAAAATCCGGAAGTACCGGTTTGGAGATTATAAAAGACCTCGGGCACGGATTTCACGAGGCAGAAGACAGAGGCAGACGAGAGAGCCAGAGGAGCAACAGACGACCCCCCGTCACCCCGTCAACCCCTGGAAGCGCGCTCTCACTCTCTGTTCCCTAGGCTACACGGTTCATCGTCATCAATAAAAATATAACTTCATATATTTTTATATATACCCGTGTTTGTCTGTTTATTGATATATAACATAAGCACCAGACTAGATATAATATGAATATTCATTGCGTGGGTGATTAATAGATTTTTAAATGTGCAATATAGATTTTATCAAGAAATTTTGACTAGCACAACATAGTGAACCGACATTCGTAACAAATGTGACTTGAACATTGATATAATCCTTACCCTTCCTGCCAGTGGAAAACGTGCGACAAAAATGCGTGTTGGGTTGTTCCAACGAAGATTAGTAGCAATCAGTCCGATAAAAATGAAGAGCTACTCATTAAATCTTATCAGTTTCGTTTTGGAAGCGTTAAAATTAAGAAGCGAGTTCTTGTCTCTATTCAAAACCGATTAAATGCCATTTTTGCGATCCCCTGCCAATTTAATTTCCTCAAATCGATTAGTGTAACTATTAAAAAAGAAGGAAATAATCGTATCATCAAAACAGATAGTGAACTGGCAATGGGTTAAAAGTTAAAGATTCTTAATGGAAATAAGGACCGGAATGAAGTTTAGAGCCATGCTGATACATCCACATGAAATGCTTTATACTATTTATAAAAGTATTATTCAATATTATTTGATTAGATCAGGTACTTTCATTTTCCCTCATGTTGGACTAGAACTTCTTTCATTTTACTCTTAGAAGTTTTTTCATCTCATAGTAATATTTCTAGAAGTATTATAGTAATTTTTCATCTCATAGTAATATTTCTAGATGTCTTTTAGAGGTTTTTCATCTCATAGTAATATTTCTAGGAGTATTATAGAGGTTTTTCATCTCATAGTAATATTTCTAAATGTCATATAGAGGTTTTTCATCTCATAGTAATATTTCTAGGAGTATTATAGAGGTTTTTCATCTCATAGTAATATTTCTAGATGTCATATAGAGGTTTTTCATCTCATAGTAATATTTCTAGGAGTATTATAGAGGTTTTTCATCTCATAGTAACATTTCTAGATGTCATATAGAGGTTTTTCATCTCATAGTAATATTTCTAGATGTCATATAGAGGTTTTTCATCTTATAGTAATATTTCTAGGAGTATTATAGAAGTTTTTTCATCTCATAGTAATATTTCTAGAAGTAGAATAGAAGTTTTTTCATCTCATAGTAATATTTCTAGATGTCTTATAGAGGATTTTCATCTCATAGTAATATTTCTGGAAGTATTATAGAAGTTTTTTCATCTCATAGTAATATTTCTAGAAGTAGTATCGAAGTTTTTTCATCTCATATTAATATTTCTAGAAGTATTATCGAAGTTTTTTCATCTCATAGTAATATTTCTAGAAGTATTATAGAGGTTTTTCATCTCATAGTAATATTTCTAGAAGTAGTATCGAAGTTTTTTCATCTCATAGTAATAATTCTAGGAGTATTATCGAAGTTTTTTCATCTCATAGTAATAATTCTAGATGTCTTATAGAAGTTTTTTCATCTCATAGTCATATTTCTAGATGTCTTATAGAGGTTTTTTCATATAGTAATATTTTTAGAACTAGTATAGATGTTTTTCATCTCATAGTAATATTTCTA
Source organism: Ascarosepion bandense (assembly GCA_037127315.1). Lineage (NCBI taxonomy): Eukaryota > Metazoa > Mollusca > Cephalopoda > Sepiida > Sepiidae > Ascarosepion > Ascarosepion bandense. The sequence continues at coordinate 276,229 of JBBBDQ010001246.1, read as the reverse complement.
GAAGTATTATAGAAGCTTTTTCATCTCATAGTAATAATTCTAGATGTCTTATAGAAGTTTTTTTCATCTCATAGTCATATTTCTAGAAGTATCATAGAAGTTTTTTCATATAGTAATATTTCTAGAAGTAGTATAGATGTTTTTCATCTCATAGTAATATTTCTAGGAGTATTATAGAAGTGTTTTCATCTCATAATAATATTTCTAGAAGTATTATAGAAGTTTTTCATCTCATAATAATATTTCTAGAAGTATTATATATGTTTTTTCATCTCATAGTAATATTTCTAGAATTATTATAGAAGTTTTTTCATCTCATAATATTTCTAGAAGTATTATCTGGCACTCTTTTATTCGATGAAGCATTTTCAGCCATTGTTAATTTCTGACTAGCATTTCAACTTAAATTTATGTACTTTTCATCTTGTGTTATTATTTCTAGAGATATTATTTGGTATTGTTTCGAATAAAGTGTTATTATTTCTAGAGATATTATTTGGTTTCGAATAAAGGAAGCATATTACACCAACATTGATTGTTGATTTTTATTTATTTAATCTCAATTTATTTGCTGTTTATCTTGTATTATTATTTGTAGAAATAATATCTGGAATTGTTTCGACTAGAAGAAGCAGTATAAACGAACATCAGTTTTTTATTTATATTACTTTCATCCTGATTTATTGTATGTCTTCAAATATTATTTGCAGAAATATTATCGGAAATTGTTTTGATCAGATGAAGATTCTCAATCAACATTCATTGTTGACTTTTATTGAATCTTAATTTTTTTTTTTGGTTTTATCTTGTATTAATATTTTTAGAAATATTATCTGGATTTTTTTAATTAGATGAAACATTTTCAACCAACATTGATTTTAACTTGTATTTCCTTCATCTTAATGCTAGATTCATTTCATCTACAGACATCTACAGACAAATTTTAATGTCTAAATATTTTCACTTGATATTATTTTAATCAATATCGTTTATGTCTAGCTGTTTTATTTTAATTCTGATTTCTTAATTGACACATTATTCATTCAGTCATAACTGAAATAGGAAAATTTACTGTCAGTTATATTAAGACTAGCAGTATAGCCCGACGTTGCCCGGGTGTAATGAAAGCTTTCAAATTAATCCATCGTCCTGGAGCTCAGACTCTTTGGACGTTGGCAAGAATGACTCAAAAGCAACAGTTGTTTCCAGTTAAAGCGAAACCGTAGACTGAAAGAAAATGAATGGATGTAAGTCAAATTTTGATTTCCTGGTATCGATATCAAATAAGTTTAAGGCTAAATAAGTCCTCTGAGTAAATGGTATCATGGCTGACACTAAGAACTACATTTATACCTACTTAGTCAAACCCGGAGCAAAAACAAAATAAAAGGGCTGAAAAAAATAGACATACAGGCAGATAAACAAACACACACACACAAACATCTTGCCTTATATTATCGATTTTCTGCACTATTGTAAAAACTGCAACCTTGGGACTTCTGAATATAGTTTTTTATGTCTTTGTCTATGAGTGTATTAAATTTGATTAAAATAGGACCACTCCTTCTATAATCCGATTTTTTCGATTATCTATTTTCGATATTTATCGGGGGTACCTCGACAGAAATCCTAGCTAAAGAAACTCGCAGACGCTTATAGAACAACTGTGTAAATCTTCAAAAAAATTGGTTCAGCCGTTTCGGAGTCTATAGGTAACACACACACACAAATACAGGCACACACACACACACACACATACACACACAGAGACAAAGTTCCATTTATAAATAAGTTTAGATATGGGCATTGTTTGAGCCTTACCAGAAATAATCATCCTGGAGATTCTTGGAAAGGCTCGAGCTAGTCTAACATTAACATTTTTTCTAATCATATCGCCCCAAGCAAGGCATTCTACTGCCAGTGTTGCGCAGGGGGTTACATAGGGGAAAGTGATGAGAAAGGGGGTTAGTTATAGGAAATGTCAGGAGGAGGGTAACAGACGGATGAGAATACCAAGAATGGGGGTGGAGTAGATAAAAAAAGAGCTTGTGAGAATGGATGCGAGTTAGTGTGATAGGAGATGACTATTGACCTTACATTTAAATTCCTGGAGATTGTAGCTGTCGGGGAAGCAAGTATATGGAAGGGAATTCCACAGGCGGGAAGTGCGAGAAAAGAAGCTGTTGAGTAGAAATTGCGGTTACAACATAAGCAAAAATGTTAAGTTTCTAAAAGATATGCCGTTCATCATGATAGAAAGCCTGCTTTTGTTCGAATAGAAGGCCAGAATGTTAATCAAAAAAAGACATGAAGAAACTGATTTCACTCGGTCGGAAATGTGGTTGTCATATAAAAGCATTAACGTCTAACTGCATTTTCGTTCGCGTCTAAGAGCTGTGATCCGATTGCGATGAAAGTGTTCAGCAGTGTGAGAAGTACGGATGTGAACATTTGATCGACGTTCGGATCCTTGTTCTGGTGAAAGGTTCAATCCTGACTTTAGGTCAACTATTCGCAATAAGGATGGGAATGTTTTCATGATCTTGTTACATTATCGGTTGTTGGTTTTGGAAAACTGACGTTATGTGATCAATGTCGAAAAGCTAAAAATATCAGGAAAATGTTGTATAAAAGATTGCCTTCCAGAATCCAAATTTAATTCTAATAATATAATGCGATAATCATATTTTTACTCAAAATAAGTGAACTTTACACTAAAAAATAAATTAAAATTAAAAAAATACCTAGAGAACAATCAGAATAGAGTAAATGGCTGTGTGAAATATTCTCGACACAATCGATTAAACAAATATCTAATCAAATAACAGTATTGCTGAAGAATCTCTTTCTAGCGACATCTAGAACATTTTAGCATACATTTTATTGGATGATTATAAAATAGTTTAAATAATATTTATAAACTCTGGTTTTGTATTTTCTACAGAATATTATTGCAAATAAGATTGAATAAAACGTGGAAATTTGTATATATATATATATATATATATATATAAACTGCGTCTAGAGATCATATGCAAAAGAGGTATTGTTAAATATTTTATGTAAAACTCATAGATATGTGTTATCCAATTAAATAATTTGTGCTATTAAGTATAACGAGTAAGCATGAAAGCAAGTAAGTCCCAATTTTCAATTTCAGATTGATATTTAATATTTTTTAAGTAATTATAGCAATTTGCAGTGTCAAAAGATGATTTGCAAGAACGAGAATTCAGTATTATGGCTCGTAAAAAAGAACTAACAATGAATGAAAAGAACTATATAATCAAAGAAATTAGCAAAGGAAAGTCTTCGCTTCAAATTTCTAAGGATTTGAAAAGGGATCATCAAACAATCAAGAAAATATGTCAAATGAAAATTCAACTAAGGAAAAAAGTCTCAGGCTGATTTCCCAAATTTTAAAAGCGAGCGGTATCACGTATCTGAAGAGAATTAATAAGAAATCCAAATGCGTCAAGTGAGTTCATATTTGAGGCCGCAGGAGCTCCTATGGTGGGAAGGGAAACAAAGTAAAAAGCATTAATGACATTAGCTGATGTAAAAAAACAAATAAAGAAACTGATTTTAACAAAAAAAAAACTCAAACAAAGAAGATTGCAGCGGGCAAAACATACATGAAAACTAATTTCGGTCAAGTCCTTTTTACAGAAGAATCAAAGATCACTCTTGATGGGCCTGATGGATGGGCTCAAGGACGGGTTTGCAAGCAACATGACTCAAGAAAATTTTTTAAACGCCAACAAGGCGGCGGTGGAATCATGATATGGGCTGGGGTTATTGGTAATGAGCTCGTGGGTTCATTTAAAGTGAAAGAATATTTCCTTGAATGGCTTGATAAGCGGTCTTTAGCCAATCGTAGATGTATGATCTTTATGCAAGACAACGCACCAAGTCATGCCTCAAAGTTTACTAAATACTGCTTGAAAGAAAAGGGATTTGTAGAAGATTCTCTTATGTACTGGCTTTCAAATAGCTTTGACTTGAATCCCATTAAGAACCTGTGGAGCATCCTCAAGGGAGATATTTATTCTAATGGAAGGCAATTCAACAGCAAGTATGACCTCTGGGCTGCAGTTAAAGTTGCTGCAAGCAACTTACCAGCCGCTATAATTGCAAATCTAACATCAGATATTGACAATAGTCCGCTAAGTTATTAAGATTTATGCGATACATTTTAGGAGGATGTTATTATTTTTTGCTAATATATCTTTCATTTTTAAAATAAAATGTTTTTTATGTTTTTTTCTTTAAGAAATTGACGAATATGTTTCTGAAATCTTTTCATATTATTTTTTACATTAGTTTTACAAGGCATAATAATGTAAAAGTATCAAAATAAATAGTTGCAAATAAACTACTGACAGTCAAATTAGTCTGTTTTGTTAAATTAGTAAATCTTTTTCCAACCAAAAACAATAGTTTTCTCTATCACTGCGTATCTAAGTTAATAATATTGAGTAGAATCTAAAGAACATCATAATAGGACTTTTAACATTAAAGACGCAACTGTATACAAATTCATAACTTGCATACAATCTCTAGACGCAGTTTATATATATATGTGTGTGTGTGTGTTTGTGTGTGTGTATGTATGTGTGGTATGTGTGTGTGTGTGTGTGTGTGTGTGTGTGTGTGTGTGTGTGTGTCTCGGTCACTTATCAAACAAACTGCGATAAAATAAGCATGTGTTATATATCGCCGTACGACGACAAACAACGAGAACACGCATATATAAAAATATAAGGTTATATTTTTATTCCTGACGACGAACCTGTGTGGAACAGAGAATGGAAGAGTGAGAGCGCACATAGAATGGGTCGACGGGAGTGTAGTCTTGCCTGTGGTGTCTCTCTGCTTCCACTGGCCGTTCTCTGCTGGCGAATCCGTGTGTCGAGGTCTTTTTATAGTCTTCTAGAACCGGGACTTTTCCTTCCGGTTTTGCCTCGCCCACGCAACGCCCACATAATTCCAAGAGACACCTGTTCTGTTTGCCTCCGTAGTCATTTCCGCCGCTGACGGAAATAAGGTCAAACGAGCCCGACTCATAACCCTGCGACATCCGCTCCAGGCCCCGACAGGATGTATTTCTAAAACACCTGTCTTGTCGTTCGCCGACCCCTTCACCGACGGGAAACACCATCGATTGCATCAACCTTCCTCGGGTGGGGCCAGATTGCTATATTACACTCCTCGCCCTCCCATTTTCAAAAATGTTCACCTAAGAACATTTTAAGCGCAACACCCTCACCCCCCCATGCCACACAAGCCCGACAATTGTACAAAACATGTGCACGCCGAAACAAACGAAACAACAACAAAAAAAAAAATATAGGGGAGCCTACATCGGCAACCCAACAATGTTCGTGTCCATTGTGGAATTTTCATAATGTTCTCCCAGCTCGATGTTTCATTGTTCTTTTTTTTTTTTTTTTTTTTTTTAAGTTTCTGTAACTTTCAATGTTCGTTTCCTTTCTCGACTCTGTCCATACGCGTAGACGCCTCGATGCACGACCATATGATCATAGGCGGTAACCGCGCCCCAGTTTCTAAACTGACATCGAGTAAATGACCTTTGACCAACACCATGCGTGTTTCCGCTCGAGTTTATTGTTACACATGTAACTTCATTTAATTTAATTTAATTTCAAACATACTATGTTTGAACACAGAAAAACTGCCATTATCTGCAGTACATATCATTCATAGTCTGACCGAGAAATGTTCAATAGAAAACGAAGAAAATTACCCTGATTCCAACGTTAATCCGCATGCAATTTACTTGTGGAGGATTAGAGGTTTCATCTATCTTAATTTAGTCTAAAAAAATGGACCCGTGACTCGTAGTTCCTTAGTTTGTATCTTCCGCATGTTTTGCTATAAGGAAGGTGACCTAACTATTTCACTTAAACTATCGTTAATCCTCCCACTGCTTTCTTTCCCAATACTATAGCATATCAGCCAATAAGTCTACAAGACTTTTCAGTTGTTCTTTCTTTTTGTTCCGATCAACTGTGGAATCTGCAGGTCTATCCGTGCTTTTTGCCCCAACAGACGTTTGCCTCATTTGGACATCTTCGCTGCTAGGTGATTCCCTAGAAAAACCCTGATCTACATGAGTAGATCCAGACGTTTCGCACTTTGAGCAATCATCCTCGAACGTGGGTGAAACATTATTTATACCAACGATTCTATCATCATTATCAATAGTTGACACGTTTTTATTCGCCATTTTACGTCGCGTCATGATGCGACGCTCCATTAATGGAACATCAGACTCATCGTCTGATTCCACACGTTGGTGTCGATTTTTGTGCACTGGAAAGTCGGTCTGTTCCGCCCCGGATTCGTCATCCGCATCACTGGATTCTACTGGAGCAGCCAATACAATCTTTCGTAACGGCCTATCGGAAGTAGGGATTTTCCATTCATCAATGGACGCTGCCCGAAGATGCTCAGCATGCGTCTTAATGACTGAGCCGGTTAACTGATCTCTAATTCTATAAGAGACTGGGCCAGTCTTTTCAACGATCACATAATATGGCCGCCAGCGCACATCTAACTTCCCTTTCTTTTGATGATTCTTATAGTACACCAAATCACCAACCTCAAAAGTTGTATTTTTCGTCTTACCACGCGACTTATCTATCGCGGCTCTCCTCGCTTTTCTTATATTATTCCTAACTAAAGTGAAGCTACGATGCATTTCCTGTAGTGCAATTTGGTGATGCTCATCACCATAATATATGCGACGAGGCCTCAGCATATTGTCCAAGGGCAAAATAACATCCCTGTTATAGAGCAAGTAATACGGTGAAAACTTAGTGGTTTCGCTCACATGAAACCGGATAGCCGCCAACATTTGGTTAATGTAAATATCCCACGACTGTTCGTTGTTGCCGATTTTTTTTGCTAGAACATCATGCATTGTTCTGTGAAACCTCTCAACCTTACCGTTGCTCTGGGGGTGATAAAAAGAAGTTGTCACATGGTGTATATTTAGGTCTTCTAATGTCGTTTTCATTACCCTGTTGACATTTTCTGGCCCATTATCAGTTAAAAGCTGAAGTGGTGTCCCAAATCTGGGGAAGATTTCGTCAACTAAGAGATGCACCACTGTTTCTGCCTTCTTGTTAGGAACCGCAAATGCCTCCGGCCAACCACTGTACATATCTATGAATGTAACTATGTATTGGTTAGCTGAATGGGTCTTTGGGTAGGGTCCTGAGACATCTAAAGCAATCTTTGCGAAAGGAAAAGGAGGGAAGTCACATTCCTGTATGTGGGGTTGCTGCCTCTTTAAGTTTCTTGTCTGACACGGGATACATTTACCTACGAAATCATTTATTTCTCTAAGTAAAGAAGGCCAGAAATACTATTGTTTTATTGAGTGGAATGTCTTATCCACCCCCATATGGCCACTGTCATCATGGTATTGAACTAGCACCCTTTTTCTAAAGTGAGATGGTACATACAGTCTGATGAGGGGTTCATCATCAGGCTGAGACAAATAGTACACCACCTCATCCATTACTATATATCTCTTCTGTTCTGCTTTGGTAGCCCTACCATTTCGTAATCTAATCTTCAGGTCTAAGATGTTTTTGTCTGATTCTTGCTCCCTGATTATGTCTATTCCTTTCAATGTGGGCCGTTCGGGTGCCTCTGATGAATTTCCGACATTTTTATGGGCTGCTAATTCTTCCGGCTCCATTAGGTTGGAGTTTATAACACTAACCAAGTAATTTCTATCATCTATATCTACTGGAGAAGCAATATGGTCTTCGTTCACATCAACAGCGCGTGATAAGAGATCCGCGCAAACATTATCCTTACCCTTAAGATACTGTATGTTGCAATTGTAGCCAGACATGCTCAGAGCCCAAGTCTGTATCTTCTTATTTTGTATGGGCGAGTTAAGTAAGTGCTCCAGGGGCCTATGATCAGTGTATATTGTGAATGTTGCGCCATGCAGGTAGTGATTCAGTTTTTGAAGAGCATAGTGTATGGCATAAGCCTCTTTCTCTATAGTTGACCACCTCGTTTGTGTGTCACTTAATTTATGGGACAATAAATAAATTGGTTTTTCTACATCCTTCCTATTTTCCTTATCGTACACCACCTGGGATAGGCATGCGCCAATCGATTGATCGGATGCGTCAGTATATAACCTATACGCCTTATTTGGGTTGGGATAGGCTAGTGTTATCATCTCCGCGAGCTTCGTTTTTAGTGTATCGAAAGCGGTTTGGCAAGCATCGTCCCATTGGAATCGTGCATATTTCCTTGTCAAATTGACCAGCGGTTCGGCTATATCAGAGAAATTTCTAATAAAGCGGCGATAGTATGAGGTCATCCCAATAAAAGCTCTTACTTGTGGTTGGAGTAGAAACTGACTTTATAGCCTTGACTTTATTGAGGTCTGGTTGTATTCCCTCTTCACTTATCTTGAACCCCAGGTATTGGGTCTCTTTCTTAAAGAACTCACACTTAGCTGGCTTCAGTTTAAGGTTGTGCTTACGTAGACTACTCAAGACTGTGTCTATATGTCTTAAATGATCTTCCACCGTATTTGAAAATATCAGAATATCATCTAAATATGCCAGAGCAAAATCTTCCTGTCCCTGTAAAACAACTGACATTAATTCTTGGAAGATGCCGGGTGCGTTTGCAAGTCCAAATGGCATAACATTAAAATGAAACAGACCCTTGTGGCAGGTGAATGCACTTTTTTCTTTGTCATCATCATGAAGCTTAACTTGCCAGTACCCTGATTTTAAATCAAGCTTCGAAAAGTACCTTGCCGAACCAAGTGATGCCAGTATATCATCGATGACAGGAAGAGGTCGAGCATATTTCTTTGTAACCTTATTAAGTGCTCTAAAGTCTACACAAAATCTCTTACCACCGTCTTTCTTCTCTACTAAAACTACTGGAAAACCCCACGGGCTATTGGATCTCTCAATTACACCTGTCTGCATCATTTCGTCGATTGCTGAATCCATTGTCTTTCTTTGTTTGAGGGGTGTGCGATATGGGCGTTTTCTTATGGGCTCATGCGTTCCAGTATCGATACGCATCTCCACAGTATCGGTTCTGCCCAGGTTTTTGTCGTCACTAACGAACATGTCCCTATTTCTTTTTAGCAATTTGTTAATTTCAGGCTTGAATTCCTCCGGTACATGTACCTGTTCCAAATCTACATCAGGACTTTTATTATTTTGTTTATCGGGCAAAGTAATTTCAGTAATATTACCTGCCCTTTCCAATTTAGCCAGCGGACACCCCCGTCTCAAAGTGATTGTCTGGTTAGTGTTATTCATTATCAGCAACTGAAACTTACGAGACTTTGGCATTTTTACAACTGCGTTGGCTACTGATATACCACATAGGTTGCTAACATATCCACTACTCAGCTGTTCGATTTCATATTCTTTGCCACGTCCATTTATCAACCTGGTTAATCCCAGACAAGCATGCAGGTGTTGAGGTCTTAATGTTACTTTTTGAGCTAACCTAACAATAGAGGAAATATGAACATCCTCCTCTAATGCCACGTATTCTTCACCAATCTTCAATGCCCCCAAATCGAAATACATTCTCACCCCGTTCTGCATCAGCCAATCTCGGCCAAGTATAACGTTTCTATTGAGATTTTTCACGACTAAAAAATCATGGGGTATGGACTTACTTCCTATCTGGACCTGTAGACGACAAAGGCCTTCAACGTATAACGGGGATCCATTCGCAGTTCGAAGTTTAATGTCCCTCTTTTGCAGTTCAAGTTCCAGTCGCAATTTTTTAAATACCCTACAGCTTATAACCGATACCTCTGCACCCGTATCTACCAATGCCCTATAAGGTCTACGTTCTATTCTAATAAAGATGGAATTTGGCGCGCCCATATTACCAACTATGTGCGTTGGTACCGTCTTGTTCCGTTCGTTGGGCGTCGCACGAACGGACCTCTGCCGTTTCCCGGGGCGCGTCTACAAAATTTCGCTATGTGGCCTTCTTTCCCACAATTCCAACACCTAACAACGCTCTCGTTCCTCTCCCGCTCGCGAGTCTTGTATTCAGTTCCCCTATTACCACCTTTTGTATTGTTCTTATTCCTATTATTATTATTATTATTATTATTATTAGATTTAGCGGGGCTTACGGCTTCTATTGGTACCCGTCTCCGAGAGTGGCAAATTTCCATAGGCTCTTCTTCGTATTCAGAGTTTGCATCGAGTCGAATTTTCCATCTCAATTCAGATAACGCTTTCTGATAGGCAGCCTCTAGTGTTTGTGGCTCATCCTTCATAACTGCCATCTTTATGTCCCGATCCCTTAGACCTTTTATGAAAAATCCTAGAACTTGTTTTATCACAACTTCATTCCTCCCGTCAACCCCAACATATGCGCTCTCCGCTAGGCGTACTACTCTCTGCATGTAGTCCTGCACCCCCTCTGTTCTACCCTGCTTAATGTTCACTTATTCAACTAACGGTGCGTCGGGGTCTAAAACCAATCCGTAGTATTCCTTTAAAGAAGTTTTGAACTCCTTCCATGTGAGTTGTGGGTTATTAGAGATTAGTCTATATACATAGTGTCCAACAGCTCCCCTTGTTGTGAGAAGAGCTGCCTGACACTTGTCTGCTTCTGCCACGCGCACAACTTTAAAATACAGCAAGTCACTAGGCACCAATTTGCGTATGTTATATATCGCCGTACGACGACAAACAACGAGAACACGCATATATAAAAATATAAGGTTATATTTTTATTCCTGACGACGAACCTGTGTGGAACAGAGAATGGAAGAGTGAGAGCGCACATAGAATGGGTCGACGGGAGTGTAGTCTTGCCTGTGGTGTCTCTCTGCTTCCACTGGCCGTTCTCTGCTGGCGAATCCGTGTGTCGAGGTCTTTTTATAGTCTTCTAGAACCGGGACTTTTCCTTCCGGTTTTGCCTCGCCCACGCAACGCCCACGTAATTCCAAGAGACACCTGTTCTGTTTGCCTCCGTAGTCATTTCCGCCGCTGACGGAAATAAGGTCAAACGAGCCCGACTCATAACCCTGCGACATCCGCTCCAGGCCCCGACAGGATGTATTTCTCAAACACCTGTCTTGTCGTTCGCCGACCCCTTCACCGACGGGAAACACCATCGATTGCATCAACCTTCCTCGGGTGGGGCCAGATTGCTATATTACACATGTATTAACCACTATTTAGAAGAAACCTTAAGAAAGATTCCGATCGAAACCACTAAAATTCAAGAATTCTCTTTTGTTGTCTGTGAATTCTAGATCGAACAAGTTTTTGAAGTTACATTCAACATTGGAAAGAGGAAATCAGCGTGAGACCTACTTGGTAGGACTGAGCAAATGTATAGCAGAGCGAGGTTTGGCAGAGATACTAAGAGGAAGAATTTTGAGAGCGACAAGAGACAGAAGCAAGTGGAGGTCCCAAATCGCCTACGTGCTGAAGGGACACGAGACAGGAAGAGAACGCTGAACAATAATGTCAAAGATGACGGACGGACGAAGTTGATTTCACATAAATGTGGTTAAATAGAAGGATGCTGAGGATACCATGGAACACACATGTGAGCAATGACGAGGTTTGTAGGGAATGAAAACGAAAAGAAAACATACTTTGCATCAGGAAGGGACAGGTTAACTTTCTCGCACAGGCGATGAGGACGGAGAGATTAGAGAATCTGATACTCATAGGGCAGACAAAGGGAACGAGAGACAGGGAAAATACTACGTGACATACTTGATAGGTTTAACAAACAGATGGCAGAATAGGGTTTGGTATAAAATATATTAAGAGCAAAAATGGAGAAAAATGTGGAAAGCCCTGAATGCCTATGTCCTACAGGGACACGGCACATAAAAAGTATACTTCCTTTGTAGAAGCTTTAAATTTTTTAATGATGCTGCGTTCTAACGTACTACTGAGGTGGCTGAGATTGGTTTCACTAGTGGTTAGTTCTATTGTACTCGTTGTATATTGGAGAATATCCATGGATTTTTTTGAATATTGGTTTTAAAATTCAGTTTTTTCTCTTTGTCTATTATTAGTTGTCGTTCTACAAGGAGTTTTTACTGGAATGTACTCTTTCCTCTTGCTCATTGTGTTTCTTGGCACAAATCAACTGTCTATATCAAACATACTAGCACCGCCTTCAGTAGACGCCTTACGTTTCACTTACGAAACCAAAGTACAGTAAAAATAATATTAGTAATCCATAGTTTACACGAACCCTTAATGAAAATTCTAGTCGAAGACAAGAATTCTATATAAATCACACTCAATCAGTTAAGTGCCATACGTGAAACACGCTTGGGCGATCATGTCTCGAAATAGACATGACTGACTGGGCAGAGGATTATCCCGCAGTAGGTTGCCATTGCTTTCTGCGGTAGACTGGTTGCCAGCTAAGGCTATAGAACCCAATCTATCCTGTTATTTAACCCATAACTGGAAGGAAGAGACGGATTAATACCTTTCTTAAGGGTATTTGCGAGTAAGTGAATGCAATGAATTCAACTGGAATTTGAACTTGTCTCTCCGATTTCTCGTTCTGAGCCGATATCTACTGCACCACAACGCACATCAGATTACTAGAGACATTTCGCTATTAGCGAGGCCCTGTATATAAAAAATATATCTCTTACTATCAGTATCACCATATTTAAAAGTGGAAATTGAGTTTTAAAAAATGTTTAAAATTTTTTTTTTTAATCATTTCACCCCGAGCAAGGCGGAAACGCCACTGATGTGCAGGGGGCGGGCTACATAAATGTAAAAAGATTAATTAGAAAAGAGTGAGGAGTACAAACCTAGTTAGAAAGGAACAATAGAAAGCTGAGATAGCAGGTGCGATGACAGATACATAGGTGGAGAGAAAGGGAAGGTTATACAGGGGTGGGGAGAGAGCTAGAGTCCAGTGGTTAGTAGATGAGTATTGACTTTGCATTTAAATTTCTGGGGATTGTAGCCGTCTGGAAAGCAAGAATACGGGAGTGAGTTCCACAGGCGGGAAGTGCGAGAGAAGAAGCTGCAGGAGTAGAATTGTCGTCTGCATTTGGCTAACCTAACTGTGAATGGGTGGGACCCAGTTGCCAGTCTGATTGCACGAGTAAACAGTGACTTAAGTTCGTCTGAGCAGAAGCCATGAAAGTATTTATAGAACAGACAAAGGGAGGCCACATTTCGACGATGGGGAAGTGGCTGCAGTCGAGCCGCCAGATCAGTACCTATCACATTACAGACTCTCCTTTGGAGCTTGTCAAGAACACTGAGGAGAACGGCAGGGGCACCTGACCATAAATGGCAGCAGTACTCCATGCACGGATGGATGGTTGACTTGTATAAATATAGAAATATGTACACGCGAATTTCGGCTGCAAAAGAACCGGAATGAATGCTCTTATTCAAAACAATACAAAAAAAAAATTAAAACATTCAAAAATAAACATAAGGATAAAATTAACAACACCAAAGACAAAATACTCTTCAAAAAAATATATGGAAGTAGACAAAAGCGGTTATGACAAGGAAAAATATGGAGAATTTTTGTATTCTCTTACAAAACAGAAAAATATAAGAATGCTCGAAAATAAAATTAATAAGAAAATTAATTAAATCTTTCTTGTCTGTCGAATTTGAGATATATCTGTCTTGGCAGAAAATTTTCCCGCAGTAATTTGCCA
>JBBBDQ010001246.1:237500-260000 GCA_037127315.1 Ascarosepion bandense | reverse complement strand
ATACAAGTTGTATATATATATATAAATGTTTTAAAATAATGTAAATATATTCCCCAGTTTAATCTTGTGTGTGTGTTATGTAAGTAAACTTTTCAAGGTTGTATTTTAATGATGACTCGTGACTTAATACTCACCATGTTTTAAATATTGTGAATTACATCGAATGGTCCAGAAATTAGAAAATCTTAATAGTATGCAATGCGCTCTTCTGCAGGTTTCCAATGTTGTGGCCACTTTTGTAGGTTTAACTCATGCCAGACGGCAAATTTTCTTTATTTAAGCAGGTAGTTTCCACAATTTAAAGAAAATCTGGATATGAACTCAAACATGTATGTCTTCTAAATATAATAACAGATCAGAAAATATCAATTTATTCCTATAAATTTATATATATATATATATATAATTTAGAAATAAGTTATTGATATAATGAATAGATAATGAATATGTATACACCTTGGTTCCCCCTCACTGGAATTTGATTGGCTGGTGTCAGACATAATTATAGTCTAAGGCGGGGACGAGCAGAGATTCAGTGCTCTTCCACAGAGACATCTACCACTAAAGATTTACCACTAGAGGTCTATTGGTCTACCGCCAGAGATCGTCCACTAGAGATCTACCACTAGAGGTCTACAGGTGTTCGACTAGAGATCTACGACTATTTGTTTACGACTACTGACTACGCCTACGTCTCAGGATACTGCATACGACGATTACTGTCCATTACGGCTACGTATTAGATTTTTCTGACCGGTTACATTTGCCTAAGTCGCTTAGCATTCTTCGAATGATACATATATTTCCGGCACATATCAGTTACTCCCGCCATTTAGGTCTCAAACCCTCGGTATCTTCAGGCGCTTAACAATAAGTGTTTTTCCATTTGTCCCAGGAGGAGAAGTCAGCGGTTATGCTGTTTTCAGTACAAGCAAAAAATATTACTGAATAAAAGATCCGAAACAATTTCCAGTTGTAATCACAACTATAAATAAATCTCAGGTTCATAAAAATCTAAATGAAAGTGTTTTAGGATCCTTACGTAACTCCTACCACAATGTGTTGTGGCGCAGTGGATATCGGCTTGGAACGAGAAATCGGGGAACCGAGTTCGAATTCCAGTTGAATTCCTTGCATTCACTTACGCGCAAATACCCTTAGGAAAGGTATTAATCCGTCTCTTCCCTCCAGTTATGGGTTAAATAATAGGACAGATTGGGTCTATAGCCTTGGTCGGCAACCAGTCTACCGCAGAAAGCAATGGCAACCTACTGCGGGATAATCTTCTGCCCAGTCAGTCATGTCTCTTTCGAGACATGATCGCCCAAGCGTGTATCGCGCATGGCACTTAACTGACTGACTGACGTAACTCCTCTCTAATTGAAAATATTTTTGGTTGTATAAAAATTACAATCGTGCATTCGTAAAAATCCCTGTTTTACTTTTGAAAAACGTTGGATAATCATTTATTATAAATTGCCTGAAGATACCGAAAGTTTGAAACCTAGGTTGCGAAATAACTAATTTCAAAAATTTAAAAAAATGTTTAAAGGTTTTACAATATAGTCCATCTTACACATTTACAAATCTAATATCCGTCATGTATTGAATACTGCTGCCACATCTGGTCGAGTGTCCCTGCTATTTACCTCAGTGTTCTTAACAAAATCCAGCAGAGAATCTGCAATGTTATCGATACAGATTTGGCAGCTCGGCTGCAGTCGCTATCTCACCGGCGTGACGTGGTTTCCTTGTGCCTCTTCTATAAATACCTTCACGGACTCTGCTTCAATTAATTTAGCTCACTGGTGCCCACCCCCTAGGTATGAATTTATACGAGGTACTAGATTAGCAATTAGATCCCACTCTTCTTTAGTGAAACTGATAAAATGTAACCGCAATTTCTACTCTAACAGGATCTTTTCTCATACTTCCTACCTATATACTCCCTCCCATATACTTGCTTCCCCGACAGCTACAATGTCCAGGAATTTAAATGTAAGGTTAATAGAAATTTTCTTATCTCACTAACTCGCATCCATTCTCTCAAGCTCTTTTTCATCTACTCCACCCCCATCCTCGGTATACTCATTCGTTTATTACCCTTCTTCTGGCATTTCCCAAAACTAACCCTACTTTCTCATCACTTTCCCCTATGTAACCCCCTGTGCAACAGTGGCAGTAGAAGGCCTTGCTTGGGGTGTGATGATTTTAAAAAAATAATAATTTTTAATTTTGATCAAAAACTATCTAATTATATACAAATATATATATTAAGAGCTTGAGCAAGTTTTCACTGAGTTTTCGTGAAAAATAATGTTCTTTTTACAAAAATTCGTAAGAAATATGTCACTAAAAGTAGTGTTTCCATCTTCTAGCAACATTTGAATCCCACGTCGAAAAGACGACAAGCCTTTTTTAGGCTAAACACTGGTCAACCTATTTTGGGCATCTTCATACGAATAAAAGTGCTGCTCAGTCAGGCTATGTGCCATCGATCAGGACAAGTAATAATAGGACAGAGATCTGGTGAAGACGTTGGGCGGGGTAGGTCTTCCTATTAAAGCGTTCCCACGTATGGTTTTACCCGTTTTGCAGCATGTGACCTAGCACTGTCATGTTAAAAAACCCACTTTGTCGTGTCTCTGCTCGTAGAGCAGTCGTTTTTTTACTTTTTTGTAGCGATATCCCGTGATGGTTTCGGTCGGTTTGAACAGCTCATGATAAAGTACATCCAGCTGATCTCACCAAATACAAAGCAGAAGCTTTTAACCTTTTTTGCCGATATCGATGCATGACCAGGCTTCCCACACGATTTTCTTCGCTTAGGCTTGTCGTAGTGTATCCATTTTCATCGCCGGTCACCATAACATACCTTAACATACCAAAGATCTTTCTTTTCTGTCGTTGAGGCAGTTGCTTAAATGTGGCAAAACACAGTTTGTTGCCTCTCGTGTTCAACTCACCAGGTACCCAATGTCGAAAGTGTTGTCGAAACTCCTAATGATTCTTCAAGTTCAGCTTGTACCTGAGATAAGTCTTCATGAAGTAATGGCTCTAATGCTTCGTACTTCAACTCTTTCGATGTGTCAGAGCGTTCTCATTTTTTTTAATGGGCGCTGTAAGGCTCACCAAGAATTCTGCGTGCCTTAGCAGCAGATTTTTAACAAACTAGTGCAGTAAAATTACCCGCAAATACACTTTTTTTAGCATGCATTCTGAAAATCAATGTTATACGTTTAAAATTTGAAGAGTCAGTTGATATAAATCTCTTGAAGAGACCGAAAGGTTGAAACCAATGTTACTAAATCTATTAACTTCCAAATATATGCGTGCTTGTGTGTGCTTAAATAATAACTCGTTAGTACTTTCTGTCGCCCAGTTGGCATTTCTCGTGATAAGAGAAATAATGAAATTAAGTAACTTTTCAAAATGCCATTATTATCTATATTGTATCTTTTCTTTATAATTTTTGTTCCTGTCGAATGTTCTTAATAGATTCTCCCAGCCTTTCTGTATAAACCCATTTTTTTTAATGGCTCGAAAGCAAGAGATTCGTGTTTCCTTATCTGAATTTAATTGAAGGCAAGTTATTATCCATTTTTTTAAGGGGATGAAGGTAAAAAAATTGTTTTAAGTTCATCCACGGCTTTTTAGTCAGTTAAGGGCCATACGTGATTTACGCTTGGGCAATCATGTCTTGAAAAAGACATGACTGACTGGACAGAAGATTATCCCGCAGCAGATTGCCATTGCTTTCTGCGACAGACTGGTTGCCGACCAAGGCTATAGAACCCAATCTGCCCTATTATTTAACCTATAACTGGAAGGAAGAGACGGATTAATACCTTTCCCAAGGCTATTTGTGTGTAAGGAAATGCAAGGAATTCAACTGGAATTCGAACTCGGCAACCCGATTTCTCGTTCCAAGTTACTATCCACTGCACCACAACGCAAATCCACTTGCGAGTTTTACGTACCAAAAAAAAATCATACACAGAATCGTATTTTTTAAAAACTTGACAAATCGAAAGTAGTTTTACGAAGAAAGCAATTTAGAATTAAAGCAGACACACAAACACACATATTCCTCCTTGGGCACCTCGTCGTGTTGTATTGGTTAGCAAGATCTTCTAGCTAGAATCCTGACAATTGATTAGTCAGTTTGATACTCACCGGTTGTCCAATACTTTCGGCCTTGTGCCACATCTAACCTGCGCTTAAAAAATCACCATTGGGCACATCAAGGTTTTGTAATGGGTAGCAAGCTTGTCTCGTTAGAATCATTACAACTGAGTAGTGAGTTAAATCCGCACTGTGTGTCTCGTACTTTCGGCCTTGTGCCACATCTCAGCTGCGCTTAAAAATCACCATATATTTCCTTCTTTCGTTTTTGAATATGATGAAGCCTAGAAAAGCGAAACTCTTAATTATATATCGTTTCAATGAACCGCTTTTCTTTTCGACAATTTTTTTCAAGATTTTATCCGGATTCTGGATCGAATTTTACACACATACATACACATTCACACACATACGCACACACATGCACACTGTATATCTATAGTGTTAAATTGTAATGATGTTTACTGCCAAAATTGGTGTTTTTCAATAGTTTTCTGTTGGAAAGGCGTTTTAAGCAAGCAGTGTTTTTGTCATAAAGTGCTCGATATCAAGGTAAGCATAGAACATTAACAGAAGCAATGTGGGGAAGTTTTCATTTAGCTGAGCAGTACGAATTCACTCATGTCGACTTCGAAGTTTCGCGAGGTTATTATTGCAATGATTTCAATCTTTAGGATATCAAGTTTTCAAATTACACCAGATTTCATATAAATACGAAAATAATTGTTGATAGCAGAGGTAAACCAAATGACGCTGAAGAGTGAAGACATTAGAATAATCACCACACTAAAGATCGATGTCAGCATGCAGGAAATAGCACTCCTCAATAAAGTGATATGTTTTATCACATTACTTAATTATATACATTACCGTCCATAATTATTAGGCCAACCTAGTTTTTTTTAAAGAAATGATGCATTACATATTATTTTTGGTATTTATTGCCAAGTGGATAATTCTAAATGAAAATAGAATTGTTCTTTTTTTAATATTGCACAATAACCTGTGCATCAAATGAACTGTTCTGGTGTCCAGTTTTTGTGTCCTCTTCCCCATGCTAGTCTTTTCTTCTTATTGGCTGGCCGAAGCAAAGGCTTCCTGGCTGCCTTGTAAAATTTTACAAAGTAACAAAAGAACCATTCTATTTTCATTTAGAATTATCCACTTGGCAATAAATACTAAATGCATCATTTCTTTTAAACTGAAGTGCCTAATAATTATGGCCGGAATTGTATATACGATAGACCCTCCTGTGAAACACCTGAAAACCTCAATCAGTGACGCTTTACTGGTATGCATACAAGTCCACATATAGTACAACAGCTCGGCTTGTTCATATATTATTAAGTTGTGGTAATGCTTAATGCCCAGATTGATGTTATTTTTTTGTCAATGATTCACTGATAAAAGGTTATTTTGGCAAGCAGGTTTTTTTTATTGCAAAACTAGCAGTATAGTCCGGCGTTGCTCGGGTGTAATGAAAGCTTTAAAACTAATCCATGGGCCTGGAGCTCAGACTCTTTGGACGTTGGTACAAAAGACTAAAAAGCAATAGTTGTTTCAAGTTAAAGCGAAACCGTAGACTGAAAGAAAGATGAATGGATGTAAGTCAAATTTTGATTTCCTGATATCGATATCAAATAAGTTTTTTCGTTGTAAACTGAATGTTGAAGGCTAAATAAGTCCTCTGAGTAAATGGTATCATGGCTGAGACTAAGAACTACAATTATACCTACTTAGAGCCAAGCCCAAAGCAAAAACAAAATAAAAGGGCTGAAAAAAATGCGGACATACAGGCAGATAAACAGACACACACACAATCATCTTGCTTTTTATATATATATCTGTGGCACTATCTCCCACGGTGATGCTTTCTCTTCTCACGCGGGGATACTTTCTTTTGGTTAGTTTAAAACAACGGAGAGAGAAATTGATATTGGTGATATTATTAGTGTTTTATTGCGTCACGCGAAGTGAGCTTAGGAAAAAATAATATTTTTGGTACCATCAAGTGCTTCTAAAAACACGGGAGCATAAAATTTTATTATTTTGGGAAAATAATCATTTCTTGTCTTTCATGATTGTATAAATTTCGATTTTTTTCTTTTCATGTTCAATGTAAATTTCTCTTCTGTTGGTGTTAAATTGTTGATTCCGCTAATCTGAAAACGCGTAGACAAAACAAGTGTCAGAGTGATTTGATAAGGTCACCCGGAGACCAAGGCCACTGTTTAGCCCAACAGTTCGAAGTAACCCGAGCTGGATTCGGTTCGGTGTGAGTTGGCGTGATCTCATTGGTCGAGCTAAGACATCCGCAAATCGAATGGGCGGAGACCGATTTTCATTGGCCGAAGACTGTGAGCCGGCCGGATCCCAAGAGAGGATCGAAATCGGTTATAAAAATAAATGCTCGACACGAAAAAGTCAGTTGGAGAGTCTGTGGAAGCTTTTTTGAGTTGGGTGATAGTTTTTGAGTTAGAGCTGCAATCAGTCGAAATGTAGCGACTGGGGGAGAAATGGCACAGCTGGGGAGCCATGACCCACGGCTAGTCGCCCACCATAGAACTTATGGCTAAAGAGTTAATTTCGAATGAAGCCTGCCGCAAATGAACTCAAAGAAGTTAATTTGGAATAATGCGCCATCGACATGAATCCCGAAATAACTTTATTGTTATTTTTTTTTAAATCGAAAATTCCTCATCTTCGTTCGTTCAACCTCGGCAAACTCCGTTAAACTCTGATAAGGACCCGAAAGAACTTTGCTGTTTTAGAAGTTACATAGGAAAATTGACAATCCTGATTATAGAGAATTAATGAAAAGACCTTTAATGAAATACAAGAGATTTGGCGAATATTTGAAGAGATCTGATTATTTCAACGCTAACGAAATTTAGACAAAACATTTCGTTTAACGATTAGAAGCTATGATGCTTTTGGCGAACTTTCTCTCTCCGTTATAAATATCATTTTCGACAACTGTATCCTTGGGAAAAGAAAGACATTGTTTTTTCTTTATATAAAGACATTCTTCGTAGCTCTCCAGGCGTGTTCGTCTTGTTCATTTATTTTGTTGATTTTTTTTTTTTTGGTGGCGTATTTATTTTTTTCAACCCACAAATGTGCACCAGTGTCCAGACTGGCTAAAAGGGACGACTATTGAAATTGTACGACGCAACTCCTGGGATCTAAACACAACATGGGACAGTGCTCCGCTGTTGCAAAAGACGTCCTGTAGTCCAAATCTTGTGGCGACATCGTCGGACGGGATCGTCACAACCGTCATCGAGAAAGAGCGTCACATTAGACAAACGGCCAGCCAGGCTGGGGCGTCACATGGGAGTGCCAGCCGGTGCAGAGTATTGCATATATATTATCGATTTTCTGCACTATTGTAAGAACTGCAACCTTGAATCTTCTGAATATCGTTTCTTATGTCTTTGTCTATGAGTGTATCACATTTGATTAAAATCGTACCACTCCTTCTATAACTCGACTTTTTCGATTGTCGATTTTCGATATTTATCGGGGGTACCTCGATTAAAACAGAGCTAAGAACACTCGCAGACGCTTATAGTACAACTGTATAAATTTTCAAGAAAATCGGTTCAGCCGTTTCGGAGTCTATAGGTAACGGATACACACACACAGACACACACACACATACACACAGACAAAGTTTCATTTATAAATAAGTTCAGATATATATATATATATATATATATATATATATATACTATTACACCCTGATTGAGCACCCTGGATGAATGGTAGACTTTGAAAAACATTAGCTACTCTGGCATGTACGCATCGCTCATTCAGTAATGAATTATAGCACTCTGGCTATTGGGCGTGTATAATGATAATATACACGCTAAAAAGTCTGTCTTCTTCTACCGAGCGCCCATAGCCCAGAGGTAGAATCGCCGACTGACGCCAACTTGGTCGTGTTTTAATCCTGTATTAAAAGCAGTCGGATTCTAACCGTACTGATGAGCTGTGATACAGCGAAACAGATCTGTCTGCGGATGACTATATACATATATATATGTGCTCTTATTATGATAGGGCTCTCTAGAAAGGAAAATTTTGAAAAGAGTTACTGCATCTGCGATGTATGGGTTATTCTTCACCAATGAATGAAGTTCTTTCGGTAACTGGCGTGTATACACATCACTTATCTATAACACGATTACATTTTTTCTCTGATTCCATGCGCCTGTGGATTATGAAGTAGCGATTCTGATGGACACCAAATCGCCCGGGTTTCGATCCCGGTAAAAGCAAGTGGATATCTAGCCACACTGAAGAGCCTTGATACAGTGAAACAGGCTTGTATGTGGATGACTAATATATGCATTTATTTATTATAATTTAGAACATGTTCAAATTAAAATCTGCTAAAAATGTACGGCTTCCGGCCTATCACGTTGAATACACCGATTCTCGCTCGATCACCGAAGTTAAGCAACGTTGAGCCTGGTCAGTATTTAGATGGGTGACCGCTTGGGAATACCAGGTGCTGTAAGCGTTTAGTGACGGATGTGCATTGTGGTGCAGTAGATATCCGTTCGGAAAGAGAAATCGGTGAGCCGAGTTCGAATTCCAGTTGAATACTCTGCATTCATTTAAGCACTGGTACCCTTGGCAAAGGTATTAATCCGTCCATTCCCTCCAGGTATGGGCTAAATAACAAGTATAGGACTTGGGGACCCTGCTCTTAAAAACAAAAAACAAATCCCAATGAATCGTGAAAAGAAAAACGTTGTAAAAGTAAAATAACCTTACCCAAAAATCACTGGTTATGACTTTAAAATGATCCCATAAGGATTGATAGGTCGTTAAGCCTCACAAACAAATGTACGTTTTGTTTCGACATTGTCCCTTCAATGTTGAAACAAAATGTACACTTTGTCATAGATTGTAATTTGAACATGTTCTGAATTATAATTCATAATAAATATTCATAGCTCTATTTCTATATTGAGCACTGTTTTAAATTAATGTTTTGAACGTTGTTGATATGTCCTTTGTTCCTTAATCATTTGTATATATATATATATATATATATATATATATATATATATATTAGTATAACAGTACTCAATGTAGTATGAACAAATCGATTATATAGGTATTAATAAATATTCATACATAAAACATTATATACATATTTGTTTCTGATGAAAGGCCGAGGCCGGTCTGCAATATCAAATATATATATATATATATATATATATATATATATATATATTATAATAATAATAATAATAATAATAATAATAATAATAATAATAATAATAGAAATAAATAAATACTATAAAAAAATACATTTTTAACTTACAACTTTTTAGTAGTTTTTCCTATACATATTATGACAGTATATGTGGATTATCATTATGCGATATATATATATATATATATATATATATATATATATATATATATATATATATATATATTATTTGGCTCCTTGTTACCATGGGATAAGTGACAAGCATATCCTGCCAGAAAGATGTCAGATAAATTTTTCAACTGGGAAATAAATCAACACATCTTCCACGCCACTGTATCTTCATTCTAACATTTCTTTGACATTTCATACTTGCCGCAGCCCTGTGTCTCGCCAACTTATCCAGGAAGGTCAACATGCTAAAATATTACTCCTCGTACACGATCTCGAGTTGGTAGAAGATAAACAAATCCTTCCCCTCTAATGCTCATAAAGTATTAACACTCAACAACAATAAAATATTCTTCTTTGTTTCTGCTTGTATGTGCCGTTCTTCTGCAGGAAGTAAACGATCACGGTTCTCCACAACTTCCCTTTTTGTTGGTTTTACTCAAATTTGTCTTTTTGCTATCTTTTCTAACATCTGTTAGTTTGTACTATTAACAAATGTTTGCTCGGTCTTTTGTTAACTGTTCCCTTGATTTATTTATACGAGGGTCATTCAATAAATAAGGTGAATTTTTGGTTTAAGAACTTCTAATACAGATAGAAGATTACTTTTTTTAACGTAGTCTCCCAGTAATGTCACACACGTTTCCCATCTGTGCATAAGCTTCCGTATTCCCTCAGCGGAAAAATCTTTGGTTGATGTCTTAGCCAATCGCTCACAGCACTTTTGACTTCATCGTCACTTTCAAACTTGGTGCCTCTGGTGAACGCTTTCAAGTGACCAAACAGGTGAAAGTCTGAAGAGGCAAGGTCTAAACTGTAAGGGGGATAAGGGATCAGTTCCCAGCCCAGCTCGTTGATGGTTTGCCTCTTTGGCACCCACCGGCAACTGACCTTCGAGTAGGCAAGGTAATCATGGACAATTTTGTGTGCTGTCCCAACAGATAGGCTCAAAGTCCTTGCAATGTCATCCACTGTCACTCTTCTGTCAGACTGAATGAGGTCATTGACTGATTCGATCACCTCAGGAAATCTCACTTCTGTAGGCCTCCCTGGCCTGTCTTCATCCTCAACACTGCTCCGCCCTTCTTTAAACGATTTAACCCACTTTTGGGCTGAAACAGGTGGCACCATACGTAGTTGACATTCTCCTATGAATTTCAACTGATTTGCACTCTTCAGCAACAAAAAACTTGATAAGTGACCTCTGTTCAATCCTAGAGCATGCTTCTTGGTCAGCCATTTTTGTTGATCTCCAAAACTCTCAAAGCTCTTTTTTTCAATCTGCAAAAAAAATTAAATCCCTTGAAAAAGAAGTAAAGAAAAAAAATAAAATTCTATCTGTATTAGAAGTCCTTATACCGAAATATTCATCTTATTTATTAAATGGCCCACGTTGAAGTCTTTTTACAAAAAAATTCACCTTATTTATGGAATGACCCTCGTAGAAGTCCTTGTACCGAAAAATTCACTTTATTTATTGAATGACCCTCGTAGAAGCCCTTATACCGAAATATTCATCTTATTTATTAAATGACCCTCGTTGAAGTCCTTTTACAAAAAAATCACCTTATTTATTGAATGACCCTCGTAGAAGTCCTTATACCGAAAAATTCACCTTATTTATTGAATGAACCTCATAGAAGTCTTTATACCAAAAAATTCACCTTATTTATTGAATGAACCTCGTAGAAGTCCTTATACCGAAATATTCACCTTATTTATTAAATGACCCTCGTTGAAGTCCTTTTACAAAAAAATTCACCTTATTTATTGAATGACCCTCGTAAAAGTCCTTATAACGAAAAATTCACCTTATTTAATGAATGACCCTCGTAGAAGTCCTTATACAGAAAATTCACCTTATTTATTGAATGACCATCGTACCTTGTAAGTTTCAAATTCTCTAAGCCTTCGTTCTTCACCCTAGAAATTTAAATTGCTTCTTTCGGATTTTGTTTCCATTTTTCCTAAAATATCCACGTTACTCTCATGTCTCGACCAATGAATTTTCAGCATCGTTCTGTTGAACGTTGCCTTTGGTTTCTTCTTCAACTTTGTCAAGTATTCACCGTTATATAAGAGTTCTGATCTTACATAAGAGTTCAGTACTTCTTTCTAACTTTCCTTTTGACGATGCTTCGACTTTCAACAAAGTCGATGTCCTTGCTACTTAATTGTGAAATCGCCCTTTTGTATAATGACGACTCGATACGGACCACATTTCAAATTAACTTACAATGGAATAAAGAGTTATACTAATTTAAATTAAAAAATTAATTTATAATTGTTGTTATTATCAACCCGTTTCAGCTATGGTGTCCTCTGAACTTCTTCAGGTGTTACTGGATTGGAATAATTTTTAGGGAACTTCGAATTGACATCTAATCTTTTCTTTAAAGGGGTAGGTTCTTGTCGTTCTGTCGCCCATGTCCAGATGTAAGATGTTTTCTTCTTCGTAGTACTGATCTCTTATCCCTAAGTTTGTTTCCATTGATTCTGAAGTCGAGAATCTATCAACGGTTAATTTATGAACTTTTATAAACACAACAAAATTTAGGACAGTAGTCCGAATGTAAATAACGTTATTAAAAACCTGTTTCACGAGATGGTATCAGTCAGTCAGTTAAGCGCCATACGTAATATACGCTTTGGGCGATCAACGTCTCTAAAAAGACATGACTGACTGGGCAGAAGATTATCCCGCAGTAGATTGCTATTGCTTTCCGCGGTAGACTGGTTGACAGCCAAGGCTATAGAACCCAATCTGTTCTCTTGTTTAACCCATAACTGAAAGGAAGAGACGGATTAATACTTTATTTGTGAGTAAGTGAATGCAAGGAATTCAACTGGAATTTGAACTCGGCACCCCGATTTGTTGTTCCGAGTCGACATCCACTGCACCACAACGAACATCCTACGAGATAGTATACTGGATTAAAAATAAGCCTTACCAAGCAAATTCATCTGCTCCAACCACTAAGCTATTACTAGAGGAAACATTTTAGTCTTTGATACTTGATTAAAATGCACTAACTTTCAACTTGATCGATCCAAAAATAAACGCCGACGTTCTATCGATTAGTGAAAAAGGAATTGCCTATTGCAACTACCATTAACATTCTTTTTTTGTGTTTGCCGCCTACGAACAACGTCGAGATTGCTACTGTTTCGCTGTCTTGATGAACATTCTGTTTGTAACAAGGTTAATTTATGAGCTACAGTATTCATCAGTTTAAGAAAAATAAAAAAAAAACATTCATGTTAAAAGTACACATCTGCTTGATACATTTTTCTTACATTCAATTTGCCCGTTGATTCGCTGTTGTACAAAATTTAACATTTAGTCCGGAATTATTAATAAAATGAAGACTTTCGATTCTCTGTTCTTAATGGAGTCGAAAACAATTTTTAAAATCAGTTCATATGAAAAGCATTCATTCTAAATTCAAATTTCAGGAAAATTATATACAAAAGACATATTTTAAAATAACATTCAAATTCTGTGAATGAATTTCCCCAAAATTGCAATGGTTAATGATCGTTAGATCATTTTATCGATAATTTTAAAAAAGGAAATTTTTTTTCAATATTTCCAACTAGTGAAGCTATTCTTGTTCCTTTCATTATATTTTCTATGTCTAAAAAGTCGGCCGATCTATTCTACTATCTTCTTTAAAAATACGGCTCCTCTTGTATGGGAAAAGTTATTCTTCTTTTATGCGAGTGTACCATCAGCACGTGGACGGGTAAATTTGCTCCTTCTTGTATGACTCCTACTTTTTTATTTCATGAAAAATGTTTGGATTTTTTCAACCAAAGCTCCTAACAACTGGCGACAGCAAAATTAAAAAAAAAAACTTAGAAAGTTGAGTTACTAAAGAGAAGTTTACTAAAACTGAGATACCCAGAAAGAACATGAAAGTTGAAATTAGAACAATGTAACCTCGTTGATTAAATAAAGTGTTAAGTTCGAAATTAAAACCTACATAATTTGAAGAAGGCAGGCTGAAACGTCGTGAATAAGGTAATAAAAATAGAGACAACAGTCCCTACGATGTAAATAGTTACAATACAGCATCTTTAAAATATAGAGAGCTCTAAGAAGGCCGAAATATACAACAGTCAAAACAACGTGAATATGGTAATCAAAATTAGGACAACAATCCGAGCGATATAAATAATTACAATACCTCATTTCAGAAGTATAGACAAATCCCGAAGAAGGCAGGAGCGTATAATGGCCGAAACTTCGGTAATATGGTTATAAAGATGAGAACAACAATCCAAACGATGTAAATAGCGTATATAGTTACATAGACAGATCCTGAAGAAGGCCCGAGCGTATAATGACCGAAACTTCGGGAATATAATTATAAAGATGCGAATAACAGTCTGAATGATGTAAATAGCTGAAATAGTTACAATAATCATCTCAGAAATATAGACAGATCCTGAAGAAGACCGAAGTGTACAACGGTCAAAACGACGTGAATATAGTAAAGTAGACTAGAACAAGAGTCCGAACGGCATAAATATTTACAATACCTCATCTCAGAAATATAGACAGATCCTGAAGAAGATCGTAGTGTAAAACGGTCGAAACGACGTGAATATAGTAATGAAGATGAGGACAATAGTCCGAACGACATAAATAGTTACAATACCTTATTTCAGAAATATAGACAGATCCTGAAGAAGACCGGAGTGTATAACGGTCGAAACGACGTGAATATAGTAATGAAGATGAGGACAACAGTCCGAACGACATAAATAGTTACAATAGCTAATCTCAGAAACATAGACAAATCCTGAAGAAGGCAGGAGCATAAAATAGCCGAAAAAATTCCAAGAATATAGTAATAAAACTGTCCTGACTATGCAAATAGTGTAAATAGTTACAATAAACCATCTGAGAAATATAATTAGATGACAGACATTCTGTCAAGACATTGTTGAACATTGTCAAGCATCGAGCATTTACTTTTCATTTTTATATCACGTTCTTCTTTAAGTGTTGAAAAATATTGGAAGAATGACGTAATTTCTTTTATAATCGTGTCGCCCGAAACAACACATTTTACTGCCACTGTTGTGCAGGCGTTTACATAGGAGGAAAGTTATGAGAAAGAGTGACAGGTTACAGGGGGTGTCAGGAAAAGGGCAAGAGAAGGATGAGAATACTGATGAGCTTTTTTTTTTTAATCATATCGCCCCAAGCAAGGAAGTTTACTCCCACTGGTGCGTAGGAAGTTATATAGGAGGAAAGTTATGAGAAAGAGTGACAGGTTATAGGGTTGTCAGGAAGTAGGTAAGAGAAGGATGAGAATACAAATGAGAGTAGGGTGGACCAAAAAAGAAGCATGAGAGAGAGGATGCAAGTAAGTGAGACACGAGATGACTATTGACTTTACGTTTGAATTCTTGAAGATTGTAGCTGTCGGGAAAGCAAGTAAGCGTAAAGGAATTCCACAGGCAGGATATGCGAAAAAAGAAGCTGATGGAGTAGAATTTGCGTTTACAATTTCTTGATTTCACAGTAAAAGAGTGGGATTTAGTAGCTAATCTTGTGGCTCGAATAAATTCATATATAGGGGCCACCAGTGAGCTAAGTTCATCTGAGCAGAAGGCGTGGAAATATTTGTAGCAGAGACAAAGAGAAGCCACACTGCCGTCGGTGATAAAGCGACTGTATCCCAGCTGCCAAGTCGGAATCGATCACAATACAGATTCTCCGTTGGATTTTGTCAAGGACCCGTAGTTTTGTTTGTTTAATGAGAAGAATATTAATTTTAATAGAAAAGTATTTAAATGTTTCTCGCAGCTGAATGTAGTTATGTTTATGCTTAGGGTAAAAAATGTAAGTGACCTCAGTGTAATGATGAAAATAACTTGAAATTTTGTTAGTGGACATGTTATTTTTGTATACAAAAATTTTATCGACGTACGGCATATTTTTCTTTATTCTCAAGACAAGTATTTGACTTGCATTTTAAACGTATGTCGACCAATCAATTATCTCTGTCTAGGACTATGTAAGTAATCACACATTTGTTTTTCATGGTTCTTTTTTCTTCCTCCTCCTCTTTATCTTACTCTTAATCTCTCTCATTAACACTCTCTCAATTTCTCTCTATCAAAGAATTTAGAAAGAATAAATTAACTTCTCTTTCAAAGTGATTTTCAATTATTATCCGTAAAAACATTTCTCTCTCTCAATACATCTCTTTGTTTCTCTTTCTATCTCTCTCACTTCCTGTCGTAGAATTTCGAATTACTAAATTATTTTCTTTTTCTAAATTATGTTCAATTATGGACAATAAAAATTATTATTCTTTAAATCTCAATCGGGTCTCTCTCCGTCTCTCTCTCTCTCTCTCTCTCTCTCTCTCTCTCTCTCTCTCTCTCTGTCTGTCTCTCTCTGTCGCTGTCCCTGTCTCTCTCTTTCTTAAAGACGTCCGTCCTCGTCGCATGGAATCAAGTTATCTCTTCCTGATGCTCACTATTAATTTTCTTTTCGTTACCATATATTCCAACACCTCATCCTTGCTCATGCTCGGTCCATGATATCCGCAGCATCCTTCTGTAGAACCACATTTCCGCTGCTTCATGTTTTTTGTTCCCTTCAATGATATTGTCCAACATACACTGCCATTTTAAAGTACTGACATCACATAGCAATCCAGTACTCTCTTCTTTGTTTCTAGTGAAATTTTCCTGTGTCTTAATACTTTGCTCAGCTTCTGGAACGCGTCCTTCGCCATGCCAATTTGCCTTTGGATCTCTGTGTCGCACTTTCCATCTCCTGTTAGAACATTTCCTAGATATTCAAATTTTTGTGCTTGCTTGATTCTAGTATCACCCACCTGTATTTGGCATTTTGAGTTGCTCTTTTTGCTGATGACCATGCATTCTGTTTTCTTGGAGTTTTTTGTAGTCCTTTTTAGCTACATTCTGTAGAGATCTTGTTGTTTCCTTTCCGTGTTTGCAATCAGCACTGTATCATCTGCGTATCTTATGTTGTTCAGATTGGGACCTCCAGTTACAAATCCTGGCATAGCATCTAGGGTTCTCAAAATATTCTCGCTGTACAAGTTGAACAGATCCGGTGAAAAGACATCCTTGTTTTATGCCCCTTTCTATCTTTCTAAGTCTGCTGAATTTGATACCTGTTTGCTGTCAGTAGAGATTCTTAATTACTCTGATGTCTTTCCCAAACATGTTGAGGTTGCCGAGCATCTCCATCAATCCTTGTGGCTTATTTTGTCGAACGCCTTCGCATAATCGATTATACATTGCTACAAGTCCTTCTTCATTTGTATCGCTCTTTCGGAGAGCATCCTAATCATAAATATGGCATTCCTCGTTACAATGTCTTTGACGAACTTTCACTGTTCTCGTTCTATCTCTGGCCTAATTCTGCTTCTCGCTCTATTTATCAGGATTAGGACGGTCAGTTTTATTATATGGCTCATTAAATTAATGGTTCTGTAGAGTTCGCACTCGTTTGCTACTGGCTTCTTAGGCAGTGCTAGGAAGATCGACTTGCTGAGGTCATCTGGTATTGCACTGCTATTATAAATTTTATTTATTATTACTGTAATTGTTTCTTTGCCAAAATCTTCCAGGGCTATCACCAGCTGTATGACTATGCAGTCTAGACCTGCTGCTTTGTTTCTATTCAGTTTGGCTATTGCAGATTCAACTTCAGACTTTAAATTTCTGGTCTGTCCTCATGTTCGTGTATTATTGATTGCTCTTGCTTGTCGTGAAAAACAACTTTTAGAGATTCTTCCCGTCGTTGGAGTTTTTCCTTTTTCTCCAATATGATTTTACCCAGACAAAATTAAAAAATGACATGCCGTGACCCCAGACAATAATGCTTCCTTTCGCGGCTCAAATTTTCAACTCCATAGTTACTTAATTCTCATTCTTCATTGAAGCATATTGACACACCTAAAAGCATATTCTCCACTTACTCCTGTTACTCCTACTCTTTCAGTTTCTAAATAACAATGAATTTATCTTATATTTTCTAAATAAACGGTTTTCTATAAATACTTTCACGGCTTCTGCTCCGATGAACTTAGATCACTGGTGCCCCCTAAATACGGATTTGCACGAGATAATAGATTAGCAACTACATTCCACCCTTTTACAGTGAAACCGATAAAATGCAGCCGTAACTTCCACTCCAACAGTTTCTTTCCTCGCACTTCCCGACTGTGGAATTCTCTTCCAAACGATTGCTTCCCCGACGGCTACAATCTCCAGGAGTTTAAATGTAAGGTCAATAGACACCTCCTAACACACTAACCTGCTCCCATTCTATCAAGCACTCTTCCCATCTGCCTAACCCTCATCCTCGCTATTCTTACTCATCTGTCACCTTCCTCCTGACATTCCCTATGTCTAACCACTCCTTCTCTTTACCTTCCCCTTTGTAGCATCATGCGCAATAGTGGTAGTGGAATGCCTTGCTTGGGGTGAGATGATTAAAAAAAAAAATTTCACAATTTATTTTTGAAGAAGTACAGTATTTATTCTGAAATATTATTTTTTTTATATAATGGATTTATAAAGCATTGTAATAAAAGAATTACAATATTAAACTCTACTTCAGTTTTTTAGTATAACTCATTAAGCTGATCAGCTTAATGGATTAATACACTTGCTTGATTTTTATGTTAATTATTTGCCATTTGTATTATGGGATGTTCTATGTGCATACATTCCGTTTTATTTTACTTTGGGGTTCGTTCGTTCTTTTTGATTCAATTCACTACATTTTGTAGGAGTTCTTGTAGTTTTTCTTTGTCTGCTATCAACACTGCTATCTGCATAAGGAACGGAAAACCTGACGAACAAACGATTTAAAACTAAAAGAGAACAAAAAAGAGAATCCTAGGATATATATTTATCAAATATAAAAATGATGGATTCATAAGGTACACCCTAAGAAGAGTAGAGGGAAGAATATTGAATAAAAAAATCTAGCAAAGAATAGAAAATGAACAAACAAATGAGAGAAATACTTCATTGTAATTAAATAACGACAATGAATATTGCGATGTTGATAAAAAATTTTAGAAGAATTTAAAAATGAATATTTTTTGGTGAGCCACATTTCATGGAAACAATCTGTTTATATCGTTGTGTGAATCTAATTTTAAACCATTCCCACAAGACTGAGTAACGGTCCAGCAATTATTGGCCAATACACGTCGTCCTCTGCAGAGTTTAAAATCAGAATCAATATTGGAGATTGATATTTGTTTCAGCCAAAGAGGGAACAGAAAAAGAGTTAGCAAATAGAAGATAAAATGCAATGCAAAAATGAACACTGCAAAGTAAAAGAAGAAATATGAAAAGCGCCAGTATATATATATATATATAATGATGTAAGTAAGCATTAAGGTGGAAATACATACATATATATATATATATATACACACATATATATATATACATATATATATATATACACATATATATATACACATATATATATACACACACATATATATATATATATACACACACACACACACACATATATATATATATATAGAGAGAGAGAGACGTAGACAGATATTAGGACACTCAGATAGATAGGTAGACATAGATGCACATTATTGGAGATAGGTGAAAAGATCGATACGAACAGATAGATAGATAGATAGATAGATAGATATGAACAGATTCAGATAATAAGCTACATAGTTATGAACACACACACAGATATGCATATATATATATATATATATATATATTTATATATATATATATATATATATCTAACGGAGTTAGATTCTGCCCGTTATTTGTGGTCCTCAAAGTTTACTTTTGTAATATTTTAGGATTTGGATACGTACAGAGTCGGTCTTATTATTATATATATATATATATATATATATATATATATACAAAAATCTAGAGTGAGCCAAAACCTACCGCGGTTTCACACTACGAGCAAAGGCTCTGACGATCCGTAGTGTGAAACCGCGGTAGGTTTTGGCTCACTCTAGATTTTTGTGTGTTTTTGCTCTACTATTGTATCTTTTCTTTCGTACTTCTTATTGAGCACTTTTTCTTGTGTTTGGTTCCGTTTGGGGTTTTTTCTTTACTGCGGAGTATTGAATGTTTTGTTCTTGTTCCGCGGGTTTCTTTTTTTCTCCCCATTTATCCGACGTCTTAGTACACCGGATTGTAACGGATTTAGGTTCTGTTTGTTAATGGTTTTTTCGGAGGTTTATTTTAGTATAAATTTACCGCCTACATACTTACAGAGTCTATGCAGTTATTATATATATATATATATATATATATATATATATATATATATATACTCAGATTTTTATTTATCATTCCAAGCACGGCAAGACCTCCAATGGTGCGCAGTGGGGTTGCAATGAGAGAATAGAAAAACAAGGTCCAGAAGATGTCGAAAACAGGATAAGAGATGGATAGGAATCAAGGAGATAGAAGATGGTAATTGACGCTAAATTTAAATATTTAAAGGTTGTAGCTGCCAGAAAAGCAAGTAAACGGAAAGGAGTTACAGACACGAGAAGAGCGAGAAAAGAAAATATTAGAGTAGAAGAGTCGATTACAATTAACTACCTTGACCGTAAAAGGAAGTGACCTTTGATGACAATCTAGTTGCACGAGTAAATATATGTGGTCGAGAAACCAAGGCAAAAGCTCGTTAGAGCAGTTGCCATAAACATACTTTTAAATGATCAGAGAGAAGACACACACACACACACATAAAAATATATATATAATGTCGGCTTTATTTTAAGTTTATAATAATGCCGATTATCGCAAAAGCAGTAACTGTAAACAGTTAATATAAATCTAAATATCTTAATATTCACGAAATCTTTATTAATGCAATAGTTTTTGTTTTCAATAAAAGATAACATTACAACTGTCAGGTTTAAACGTAGTTTCCTTGGTAAAGATTCAGACGAGCTACAAATCATTGGTTCCATTTGTTGGCACAGCAACATCCTTATGTGAGTCATTGAATGTATATCGTATCCAAGAATTAAATTTCTTCTTTTATGGTACACCAGTTCTTGCATGCGAGAGCCGATGGCATTGTCTGCATAGTAATTCTGTTTGGAGGACGAGGTTGATTTTTTTAGGCTTTCTCACTTGTTGTTTGATTTCTTCCTTTTCTCTTCTGCTGGCTTCGAACTTTTTGAAAATTATATATATATATATATAGATTAGTTAGGTTTATCTCGTGTCTAACAATTGAATTTCTTCTTTTATGATCGATTCATTTATGATGATGGCGTTGCTGATTAAGTAGAACAGTTCTTGCATGGAAGAGTCGATGGCATTGTCAGCATGGTAATTCTGTTTGAAGGACGAAGTTGATTTTTTTGAGGCTTTCTTCTCTCTTGTCGTTTGATTTCTTTCTTTTCTTCTCTGGTGGCTTCGCAGTTTTTGAAAATTATGTATATAATTCGCCTTGACTGTATCCAATATGTAGCAATTTAGTCTGTTTAAAAGTTAACGGACAAACTGACAAGTCGATAAAGGCTAAATTTTGTAATTTGTGTCTGTATATATTGGTGGGTATATTAATCTGTATATGTGTCTGTTTGCTAGTGTTTGTGAATATACTCGTCTATTTTTCCATGTGTAAATGTTTGTAGGTTTATTTATGTATGCGTTCATTCTCTTCCTTGTTTAAGATATGAATAACTTTCTAAATCTACTAAATTGTTAAACTAAAACATTTTTTTAAAAATTTCGCAAGAAAAATAAAATAGATATAATAGTTAATTAATATTACTGATCTCAGTTTAATCAAATTTTAATACAAATGCCATTAAGATTATTTTTAAGTCTGCCCACATATTCTGCAAATTAGAGAATGCTTTACTCTGATTGGTCCACCTTAAACATACAACAATGCCTCCCTGATTAAAGGGGTTTTGGTTGTTTTTATCTTCTTAAAACCATTCAATTTAAAATAACAACAAGACACAAGAAGTGTCGAAACAAAATAGCAATATTTGTAGTGGTATTGTAACTTATCCATGTTATAATTTCTGAATAAATATATATATATATATATATATATATATATATATATATATATATATATATATATATTAGTCATCCACATACAAGCCTGTGACGCCGTATCACAGGTCATCAATGTGCCGAGACACAATCACTTGCTTCTGGCCGGGATCGAAAATCAGTCGCTACTCCCTAAGTCATAGGCGCATGGATTCAGGGAAGGGAAATTTTAACGTGTTGTATATAAGCAGTGCATACACACGCAAGTCACCGAAAGAACTCAATTCATTTCTGAAGAGTCGCGCTTATAGCAGAAGTGGAAACTGTTATATATATATATATATATATATATATATATATATATATATATATATATATTTTAATTCAGATACTTCAATCCAAGGGAAAAAAGCAGGAAGGTAAATTCCAAAAAACCCGATCCTAATTAATATTAAAAATTTATTTTAATATTAAAAAATGATACAGGAAGAGAGCTCCATGTAATAAAATATTACAGAGCAAATATATATATTAAAAAAGGATTAATTCAAAGATGTTGAATAGCCATTTCGATATGAAGATCCCCACGGGGGACGACACATCACCTCAGCAACAGAAAAAACCTTTCAGAAACTGGAGAAAAATTAGTCTACTTTTCCTTTTTAAATAGATTGCAAAGAAATTAAAAAATAAATAATAAAATAAAAAAAAATAAAAAAAAAAATAAAAATAAAGGGAAAGAAAAAGAAAAAGAAAACGAAAAAGAAAAAGAAAAAGATAGAATAAAATCAAATAAATAAGAAAAGAAAAAAAAAATTGACATATAGAAGTACACACATACATACATATATATACACACACAATTCTACGAATAAAAAAAAAAATTTAGCTATTTAAATGCTCCTTTTCATAATATTCATTAATATGTATGT
>JBBBDQ010001246.1:220000-232500 GCA_037127315.1 Ascarosepion bandense | reverse complement strand
TATATATTTATATATATATATATATATATATATATATATATCGGTTGCATTAAAAAAGTAAATAAATAAAAAATTCCCAGCATACCTCGTACGTACGCATGTATAATAGTACCAACGTAATAAATATAGTTCGATGATGAGCTTAAAGACAAGACGCATCACGAGGAAACTTGTTCCAACCGGTCTAATGTACAGCGGATGAAATGTCGCTTTTCTCCACAAATCGGGTGCAGCTTCGAATCTTGAAATTACTAAATTTTCGTTATTAAATGCATCGGAAACTAATTTCTGAGATTGTACCATTCTTAATACTGACACATTTTTCTCTAGTTTTAGAGAATGATACAAAATGACAAATAAGTGTTGCATTGTTCAGACGAAACCGTTTGAAATCGTTCGTGTTTCGAGCCTTCGAGGGTGTTGGTAACTTCTGCGAATTGCTGAGTTGACACATGCGTGTTGATTCAAAGTAAACAAAAGTTGTTAAATAAAAGAATTCCATAGAACGGCTTCCCGACTGCAGCAGACAGTATGTTACTATGGGAGATTAGATTTGTTAATTAAAATCGTTATCAGTCTGTTAAAATTGGAAAATAAAACATTTCATTATAAACTTATAGAGACATGTGAATTCTCCTGGTGTATTTCAGTTTACGATAAAAAAAAATCTTACTTTAATGTATTTGGTCGAGAGAGATTAGATAACATGAGTGCTGTTCATGATTATTAGATACATATATAAATGAATGTAGAATTATATAAATCCACTTCTTGTATGGGCCGTATTCTGCCCTGAATAGCTCTGAATAAATGTGGTATTCATCATTTCCCATAAGCATTGATTTGCTATTTATTCAGACAAGTTTTTTACGTATTGCCAAGTGGTCTCAGCGCCAGACTCATAAGGTAGTAATTATATCTTATAAGCACATATGGGTTCGATTCACCTCCATGACAATGTATGCATATTTTTTGGATGTGCGTTGTGGTGCAATGGATATCGACTAGAATTCAAGTTTATTCCCTTGGGAAATATATTAATCCGTCTCTTCTCTCCAGTTATAGGTTAAATAATACCTCATAAAGTAAAGGTAACCTACTGCTGGTTAATCTTCTGCCCAGTCAGTTATGTAGCTTTCGAGACATGATCGCCCGAAGCGTGTATCACTGACTAATGTACCGTATACTTCTATCCCATGTGCTTTCAATATTGCCAAATCTTCCAAGCCCTTTTTCTTTATTATATCTCCAAGTAAAACTGTCCAGAGATTTCACTGATTTATTCTGCCAAAAAAACGCCAAATCTAACAGCTTAGTTAAATTTTAACTTTGTCAGTTAAGTGCCATACGTGATACACGCTTTGGGTGATCATGCCTCGGAATTGACATAACTGACTGGGTAGAAGATTATCCCACAGCATGTTGTCATTGCTTTCTGCGGTAGACTGGTTGCCAGCCAAGCCTATAGAACCCAATCTCTCCTATTATTTGACTCATAGCTAGAGGGAGAAGAGATGTATTATATTAATAAGTAGTAATTAGTGGGAGATCAACTTATTACTTCATAACAACAGAAAAACGATCCCCCACTTTATGACCAGTAAAAGCCTTAATCATGATTCCAACTATTATAATCAGTCAGTCAGTTAAGGGCCATACATGATACATGCTTTGGGCGATCATGTCTCGAAAGAGACAGGACTGACTAGGCAGTTGATTATCGCGCAGTAGGTTGCCATTGCATTCTGCAATAGGTTAGTTGCCAGCCAAGGCAATAAAACCCAATCTGTCCTGTTATTTAACTCATAAATGGAGGAAAGATATGGAATAATACCTTTCCCAGGGGTATCTGCGCATAAGTGAATAAAAGCAATTAGACTGGAATTAGAACTCAGCTCTCCGATTTATCGTTCCGAGCCGATACCCCCTGGACCACAACGCACATTAAGTTTGTAAAGATCGAGAAAGTATGACTTCGAGACTATTATTACGAATAAACTTTTTAAACACGTTATTATTAATATGCATATGAAATATTTTACACACGTTTGAAGAAACCATACCTGTATGCTATTTAATGTGAGTTGTTTCTTTAGTATAACTAGCAGTATAGACCGGCGTTGCTCGGGTGAAATGAAAGCTTTAAAACTTATCCATGGTCCTTAAGACTTTAGACTGAAAGAAAAATGAATGGATGTAAGTCAAATTTTGATTTCCTGGTATCGATATCAAATAAGTTTTTTTCGTCGTAATCTGAATTTTGAAGGCTAAATAAATCCTCTGAGTAAATGGTATCATGGCTGCGACTAAGAACTACAATTATACCTACTTAGAGCCAAACCCGAAGCAAAAACTAAAATAAAAGGGCTGAAAAAAATACAGACATACAGCCAGATAAACAGACACACACACAAACATCTTGCCTTTTACATATCGATTTTCTGCACTATTGTAAGAACTGCAACCTTGAAACTTCTGAATATCGTTTCTTATGTCTTTCTTATATAACCCGATTTTTCGATTATCGATTTTCGATATTTATCGGGGGTACCTCGACACAAAACCTAGCTAAGAGCACTCGCAGACGCTTATAGTACAACTGTATAAATTTTCAAGAAAATCGGTTCATCCGTTTCGGAGTCTATAGGTAACGGACACACACACACATACACACACACACACACACAGACAAAGTTCCATTTATAAATAAGTTTAGATTTTACACACGTTTCAAGAAACCATATCTGTATGCTATTTAATGTGAGTTGTTTCTTTAGTATAATAATGTCTTCCAGAAGTTTTAGTTTTTCCTTGTGCTGTGTGATCTATCGTATTTTGACATTTTGCTAATATTTGTCTTTATTGGTGATTATATTTCATATTCTTACGATTGATATTTGCACGATTTGCAATGTGTTTTGACAAGTCAACCGACGGTACAGTCAGGCGCATATGAGGACAAGACGAGAACAATATTGGAGCTGAAATCATAAAGAGGGCATGACAATTCATAAAAAATGTTTGTAAAGAAAAACGTTATAAACCTGAATTATTGTTAATGTTTAATGACTGGATATTTTATAGTTAATGATAAATATAACGTGTTTGCCAGGATTAGAGTTATGTATATGTGGATCATATTAAAATAATTTTTCGTTTTGTCTATCGTTTGGGCTACAGGGGTTTACGATAGAAAAATTTATTAA
Source organism: Ascarosepion bandense (assembly GCA_037127315.1). Lineage (NCBI taxonomy): Eukaryota > Metazoa > Mollusca > Cephalopoda > Sepiida > Sepiidae > Ascarosepion > Ascarosepion bandense. The sequence goes on along the minus strand of JBBBDQ010001246.1, from coordinate 229,294 downwards.
ATTATTTTTTATCTGTTTAAATTTTTTATGCCAGGATGATTGCTTGGGTTACATTTTCTGAATTTTCTTAGAATTGATTTGATTCGCTTGTCAGCGACATGGACAGGAAAACTATCGTTAATAAATGTTTATTTAGTTTGGTCTAAATTAACGTGTTCGAAAAAACGATTATTTTGATATAATTAATCGTGTTTTTTATAACGGTGATTTTGCTGGATGATAGTGAATTATATACTCTCAATATGCGTGTAAATGTGTGTGATAGGTAGAGATACTTAGAAAATGAGATAATAAGAATAGGCGATTAATCTACGGCAACACTTAATGCATCATGTAACAAAGTGAAGCAATGATAATGTGACTAGCAGCAGAAAAAATGTTGCTGGAATGCTAGAGTTAAATAAAAAAATTCATTAGAATAAAACTTTTGGAAACAATGAATTGAACATCTCGCAAATCGTAAATATATAAGATTCCTTTAAAAAAAAAAAGAAGCCAAACAACAACACGGATTTCACTGTAACTTTCCAGTTTACAATCTCAAGTCAGCGTATACTTGAGATCAACAGGCTCTTTTATACCATGTGTTTAAGTGAGGTTAAAAAGTTTATAATCTCGGGTACAGCATAGATTTAGTGTTGTGTCGTGTCTCGTAACATGTGACATCCGGTTGCCCGGATGTATAAAAGAAAATGTGCGCTTAGCACGAGAGTTTTCATTATCACTGTCTTCGGGAAGTAACACCTACTACTGCGGGAGATTTTAAATATTGTATATACATTACCGGCCATAATTATCAGGCCACCCCAGTTTGTTTGTTTTTTAAATTATGTATTTCATACTATTTTTAGACTGCAGAAAGCAATGGTAACCTACTGCGGGATAACCTTCTGCCCAGTCAGTCATGTCTCTTTCGAGACATGATCGCCCAAGCGTGTATCACGTGTGGCACTTAACTATTTTTAGTATTTATTACCAAGTAGATAATTCTAAATGAAAATAAAATTGTTCTTTTGTTATTATTACTTTGCAATTTTTTACAAGACAAATAGCGACAATTTACCCATCGCATCCTGTAGATTTGCAATATACACAAGCGGCCATAATTATTAGCCCACCCTAGTGTTTTAAAATAATGATGCATTTCATCCTATTTTCAGTATTTATTACCAAGTGAATAATTGTAAAAGAAATTGCAAAATTTTACAAGGCAGCCAGGAAGCCTTTACTTCTGCCAGCCAATAAGAAGTAAGGCCTAAGCATGAGGAAGCGAGCACAAAAACAGAACAGTTCATTTGATGCACTTGTTATTGTGCAGTATTAACAAAAGAACCATTCTATTTTCATTTAGGATTATCCATTTTGCAATAAATACTAATAATAGTATGAAATACATAATTTTTTCTAAAAATTAGGGTCGCCTAATAATTATGGCCGGTAGTGTACTTCTTGGTTGTACCACTCTGTTAACAAAGTAGTTTATCCATGTTTCTCTGTGTATCCTTTTATTTCACGTTACAACAGTTAGAATATATCAATCTAAGTCTGAATATGTATTTATTTGTCTAAGAATAAGTAAATGCATCATCGAAATTAGAAGGTACATTGAAATAGCGAACGATACCTTCCCAAAATTAAATAAAGTATTAATAAATACGAATAATTTTTTAGATACAAAGAAAAAAACGAACTGACCTGCTATGTAATATTATTTCTCCTATAAGACTGCGAATGTTGGACAATATCCTTATTCATGAAGAGATAACTTGAAGCAATAGAAAAATTGTTCAAGAGATAGATGCTGAGAATACTATGGACTGTGCAAGCAATCTCGAAACATTCCAGAATATAATAGCAACCCAGAGAATGTCTGAGATGTACATCTACTTTGCACTTTTATACCTAGGCTTTAAGGGAAACTAAAATGTTTATAATCACGCCATAAAATAGGTAATATATATCTATCTAGGTTTGAAAATGTAGTTAATCTTTCTAAGAACTGTTCAAACAAACGACGTAATGCAACATCAAAATCAGAAGATATTTTGTAATAGAAAAATGCTTTAAAATCTAAATAAAGCTTTAGGGAATCCGAATATTTTGTACACACACACACAAAAAAAACCTGAACTGCTATATTATATCTTTCTTCTTATAAAAGCATGAATTTTGGACAATTTGTTTTACACAGAGAAAGTGAAAACTCAAGGCATTCGTGAAATTGAAAGAAGCTTAGAACAAGATATGCAGATCAGGTAAGCAACGAGAAAGTTTTAAGAAAAATGGAAACAGGACATTTCAGTCAGTTGAGTGCCATACGTGATACACGCTTGGGTGATCATGTCTCGAAAGAAACATGACTGACTGGGCTGAAGATTATACCACAGTAGGTTGCCATTACTTTCTGCGGTAGACTGGATGTCAGCCAAGTCTATAGAACCCAATTTGCTCTGTTATTTAACCCATAACTGGAGAGAAGTGACGGATTAATCCCTTTCCCAAGGGTATTTACGCCTAAGTGAATGCAAGGAATTCAAGTAGAATTCGAACTCGGCTCCCTGTTTTCTCGCTCCCAGCCGATATCCATTACACTAGTTACTTAAAAAGAGACTGTTGACTAAAATAAGATCACATAATGAGAAAAGAAGCATTTCAGAATTTAACACTCACAGGTAAATGTGTAAATGGATGATAGAAGAGAAAGGATAGTAAAAAAAAAAAAAAGCAACAGACAAGAAAGTAAAAAGATCGCATCAAGGAGGATAGGTATTATAATCTACTGTAATTATTCATGATGAACGCTTCCCGCCTGTGGAACTCCCTTCCACAAGTCTGCTTTCCGGACAGTTACAATCTCCAGGTGTTTAAATGTAGGGTCAATAGACACCTCCTATCACACTAACTCCCAACTAGTCTCAGAACACTCTCATGTACCCAACCCTCATTCTCAGTATCCTTACCCGCCTATCACCCACCCTCTGACATTTCCTATATTTAATCAGCCTTTCTCCACTCTACGTAGCCCCCTGCGCAGTAGTGGCAGTGACATGACTTGCTCGGGGTGAAACGCTTATAAAAAAAAAAAAAAGAACTTCGGTATGATTTTTAGCATTCAATAACCCAAAACCTGGCAAATAAAGTTTCATCGTCATCTAACATATACTGAATTTTCCATTTTTATTGACCATTTGTTCTGTCAATGAAAATCCCTTCCTTGAACGTATATTGGTACACAAGACCTCAAGCTCAGCTAATATACGACGCATGACTAAAATACAAGAAAAATAGGACAGTACATTGGATATATATTGTGGTGCAGTTCGAATTCCAGGCGAATGCGTTGCATTCACTTACGCGCAAATACTCTTGAAAAAGGTAATAATCAGTCGATTATCCCTCTAGCTATGGGTTAAATAGCTGGACAGATGGGGTTCTATAGCCTTGGTTGGCCACTAGTATACCACAAAAAGTTTCTTTCGAGACATGATCGCCAAAGTGTGTAGCACGTATGGCACTTAACTGACTGACTTTGGATTACTCTAAAAAATATCCGAGATCTTCTGCCATATAATAATTTTCCACACGCACACATGAGAACACACAAATTAAGGCAGATAGATAAAACATCAGTCATAAATCAAAGCAAAGCCCTCTTCCACTTTGGCAAAATTCAAACTAACGTTCAGGTCAACGGATACTTAGATAAACCACATCTTAAAACAGGCTGATAACATCAGACTTTAAAAAGGCCCCAACTATAAATTACACATATATATGCCACACACACACACACACACACACACACACACACACACACACACACACACACACACTACAATTAATGACTGCAACAGCAGACAGGAATGACCATTCGTTGAAAGGCACGGACTCGAACACAAGCTCTTCTACCATTCTGAAGATGAGATTTTGATCTCGAAATATTTATGTACATGTTGTGGAGTAGTTTTCGCACTGAATGTTATAATCGTGCCATGTCGGCTGCTAATCGACTTAACGTACCTAAAATGTTAGGAACTTGGTAATCTTTCACTGAAAGCTGACTTCTTAGTATTTGGCTAAATGCCGACTAATATCAACTGCCTAGTAGTTCTACTGAACTCCAATAGAAGTCTAAAGAACTCCTATGACCTTCCCAAGAACTTCTCAATAACTACACTCTTAAGTCGAGGGCCAACTACATCCTACGTATTCTCACAATCTGCATTTACTTCTCCCTCTTACGTTCATGCAAAACTCTTTCTCTCTCTCACTCTCTCTCTCTCTCTCTGTAAACCCTACCTTGAGTGGCTATTGTGCCTTATATTGGATGAGAATTTAATAAAAAAAGAATGCGGTCGACATTTTCTAACATACATATAATTCTTAGGTGCAGCCTGAAATCTAAGAAATTCAATAAAATTGCTTTTTTACTCTATTTCATAAAATGCAATTTTTTAGAGCCACTCAATGTAGAGGGTTATAGTCAAAATGATAATGAGGAATTAGGTGTGAAATATGAATGAAAGAGGATGTGATATGAAGTGGTGATCGTCGGCAGAAGAACAGATAGCGAGTGACTTCCGTCTATGTCTACAGAAATCGTTTATGATGCTTAATCTTTTAAAATGGTTGTTTTGGGTATTTCTAAAGTAATTAGCAAGAAAAATGATCTTAGGTCGTATTAGCACACTGAAATCATAGTCAGTTAAATTAATTAAAGTCCTCGTTTTGAAATTCACGATTTGTCTAAAATTCGTTCTCTGCACGCTAATGCGATTAATCCAAACGATGCCAATTAGTCTGTAGGGAATCATCTTTCATCTGTTCTTGACTATTAAAGTTTAATGTGTCTTATTTTTCTTTTATTCAACAGTGATTCGAACCTGTGCATCTTTGTGAGAACTTTTATCTATCTAAACTTATTTATAAATGGAACTTTGTCTCTGTGTGTGTGTGTGTGTGTCTCTGTGCGTGTGTGTCCGTTACTTATAGACTCCGAAACGGCTGAACTGATTTTCTTGAAAATTTACACAGTTGTATTATAAGCGTCTGCGAGTGTCCTTAGCTAGATTTTGTGCCGAGGTACCCCCGATAAATATCGAAAATCGATAATCGAAAAAATCGGGTTATAGAAGGAGTGGTCCGATTTTAATCAAATTTGATACACTCATAGACAAAGACATTAGAAACAATATTCAGAAGTTTCAAGGTTGCAGTTCTTATATATATATATATAAATCGATACCAGGAAATCAAAATTTGACTTACTTCCATTCAATTTTCTTTCAGTCTACGGTTTCGCTTAAACTGGAAACAACTACTGCTTTTTAGTCTTTCATGCCAACGTCCAAAGAGTCTGAGCTCCAGGACCATGGATTAGTTTTAAAGCTTTTATTACATCCGAGCAACGCCGGGCTATACTGCTAGTATGAATTTATTTTAAAAGTATGAAAACTTGGCTATTTTTTTTTTACCAGTTCGTTACAATTAAGAAGGCTTTTTTTAAATTTTTTCTAAATCTTTTTACGTAAACTTTTCTATTTTAGACTTCCACTTAAGAACATGTATTTTAGGTTCTGCGATTTGATAACGGCCTGCAGTTAATGTGCTGTGGTATGATAACAGTTTGAAGTAGATCTGCTGCGATGTGATAACAGTTTGAAGTAGATCTGCTGCGATGTGATAACAGTTGAGAGTTGACGTAAACAGTTTGGTGTTAAGCTTTTCAGAGATAGGTTCGGAGTCGGTGGAACATGCTCCGTTGTTGCATATGTGTTTGGTAGTTTAGCAGACCATTTATGAGTTCTTCTTCAATATGATGACCTTTTCTTAAACTAAACAGAATTTAGTAAAAACATAAAATTTTTTTAATAGTAAGTCATTCAGAGGCGGGAAAAGAACGCACGCCGGAGAAGTAAGTAACAGGAAAATTAATTCTCGAGGTTAATTCTACTCCTGCAGTTTCTTCTCTCGCACTTCCCGCCTGTGGAATTCGCTTCCATATTCTTGCTTTCCTGGCGGCTACAACCTTTGGAATTTAAATGCAATGTCGATGCTCATCTCTTAACCACATGTCAATCCTCATCTTTCTTCACCACCCCGTATATCCTTTCCTTTCTGTCCACCTTTGCATGTGTCATCATACCTGTATTCCCATCCTTCTCTTGCTCCTTTCTAACTGGTTCGTCTTTCTCTTCACTCTCTTCTCTCTAACCTTTTTACTCTCATGTACTCCCCTGCACATCAGTGGCATTACCGCCTTGCTCGAGGTGATACGATTAAAAATATATATAAAAATATTTTCACTTCTTTACATAATACAAAAGAAGGTTACAGCAACCTCAAATTAAAACACCGCTTCTAGTAAGATTGCCGAAGTTAAGCAAGCTCTAGCCGGGTCACTAACAAATGAATGACCGCTTGGAAATACCTGATGTAAGCTTGGATATGTGGGTGATGTAATGTATAGTGGCTCGAAAACATAGAGCCTAGATAGAATTCTAGTAGAGTTCGTTTTATATCAGTTATATAATGTTGGGTTCGTTATATATCAGTTGTATAATACGCGTTGTGGTGCAATGGATAACAGCTCGGAACAAAAAATCGGATAGCCGATTACGAATTCCAGTTGCATTTACTCATGCGCGATTAACCTTGGAAAAAGTATTAATCCATCGCTTCTTCCCCCAGCCATGGGTTAAATAGCAGAACAGATTTGGTTCTATAGCATTGGCTGGCAACCTGTCCACTTCATAAAGTAATGGCAAGCTATTTCTGGAAACTCCTATGGCCAGTCAGTCATGTCTCTTTCGATAAATGAACACCTAAGCGTATATCACGTATGGTACTTAACTGATATATCACTTACGTACAAATTACCTTAAAACGCGTATGAATCCACTTCTACTCCCTCACACTATGGGTTAATTAGTAAGATTTGTATCAGTAAATTATTGTTCTTTCGAAAACATTCCTAGAGTTTAAAATATCTTCTGGTTTCAAATAACCTGCAAAATGTCGATAAACCGTAAAAAACAAATGTGTAAATGAAAGCAAACCGGAAAGAAAACAAATGCCAGGTTACCAAATTTAATATTTTTATCAGTGTTACCCGTCTTGAAGCATTTCAGGCACAATAGAGTGGCGCATTCTTTCAATACGTTGACACGATTTTTGTCTTTTTTTCTTCAATAAACACGTAGTTACATTTAGCGCGTTTATTTAATTGTTCTTCCAGAATTGTCCTCTGACAAATGCGACAAGAAATATCGTGAGTACATGAATGCTTGTAAATAGTAAACTCGTGATAACTAGAGTTGCTAATTAGTTATTGAGGCTTTAATCATGAATAAATAGTGTAATCATACTTGGAAAAAAAAACTTTATGCATGAAGTCTTTTCAAGAATTTAGGAATACGGGTTCAGATTGAAAGAATCCAAGTGTGACTATTTATGGAGAGGATTAAATCCGTCAGTTAAGTACCATACTTGATACACTCTTTGGGTGATCATGTCTCAAAAGAGACATGACTGACTAGGCAGAAACTTATCACGCAATAGGTTGCCATTACTTTCTGAGGTAGACTGGTTGCCAACCAAGGCTATAGAATCCAATCTGTCCTATTATATAACCCATAACTGGAGAGAAGAGACGGATTAATACCTTTCCCAAGGTTATTTGTGCGTAAGTGACTGTAAGGAATTCAACTTGAATTAGAACTCGGCACTCCGATTCTTTCGTTGCGAGTCGATATCCATTGCACCACAATGCACATCCATAAATATTTGGGTTATATTAATGAAAAATAGGGCATAAAACCATATCTAGAACGGGCTATAGCAAATAAGAACTTGCCAGCCGCCGAAAATATCTCTACCTTAAAAGTTTCTGTTTATACCGAATATGCACAACTTACGTGCTCCGTTATATGAACACTGGAAAAAAGACAAGAACTACTGAAAAGCATTCCTCAAAATAAAGGAAGTCTTAACGTCGGACTTGTTTCTCACCCACCATAACACAGACATGGACATTATTGTTGCTAGCGACGCCAGCTCTTATGGCACTGGAGCATGTATTCTGCACAAGATGCCAGATGGATCTCACAAACCAATAGCTCATGCGTCAAAAACGCTTTTTTCTTGCAGAAAAGTGTCACTTGCAAATGAGAAAGAATCGTTAAGGATTATTTTCGCAGTAACAAAGTTTCACCGTTAGATTCCCTGTAGACACTTTACTTTGCAGACGGACCATAAACCATTTCTAGCAATCTTCTGCCTGTCCATACAGCAAATAGCCTGCAGAGATGGAGAACAATTCTTTTAAGTTATAACTTTAAAATGAACTTCCAACAGTCTAGAAAACTCTGTCATGTCGACGGACTGCAAAGATTAATCCCGAAACACAGAGAACCTGTTGAAGATACTGTGATTGCTTCTTTCTGAACAGAAGGAGAATGCAAAACCATATTGTGCAACAAATTAAAGGAACTCCCTGTCACTTTCAACCAGATAAAACAAGAACTTCTAAAAGATGAGTTTATCAGGTAAACCGAAATCAATATTCTTGAAAAGAATAAAGAGACTTCAGATATTTTTTCTTTATGCGACGAAGCACTGCTATATAATGAGCGAGTCGTCATTCCCACAACACTACAAAGAAGAATTTTGAAAGTTTTCCATGCCGGTCACCCGGGAATTACAAGAATGAAAAGCCTTATACGCAGTTGTGTATACTGGCTAAACATGTATAAGGATTACGAAAATATGGTAAAGTCCTTTAAAGGCTCTGCCTTGGCAGCTAAGGCACCTCCAATCAAATATAGTCCTTGGCCCAAAACAGACCAACCACGGTCTCGAATTCATGCAGGTCGGCTAGACGTATTCTATAATCTTCTAGTAGTAGATAGTTTTTCTAAATGAACTGAAATTCTTTGATGTAGAAACCCCACTATCCAAAAGTCGCCAGATTTGCGATAGTCGACTGTTTAGTGTCAGTCAATGAGACAATTTACGTCGGCGAATTTAAGGTTTTTTGTGAGACCTTCCAAATCGATCATATCAAGATTGCTCCATATCAGCCAAGCGCTTCGTTAACACGCTAACTTTCTGAAGAAAGCTTGGGGCACACCCACAGAAAAAGACGTGTAACGGTTCCTTCAGGGTGTATAGAAAAGTGCCCAACGACAGCGCGCATGCATCATTACCCCAGGCCGCGGTAATGTTTGCGCGTAAAAGCAGGTCTGTGATCGACAAGCTACATCCCAAACAAACAAAACCTGGACGAACAAACAC